>CM069865.1:7620317-7757033 GCA_036172795.1 Pelodytes ibericus
TTGCATATTAGGCCACAGGTGATGTAATAAGCAGTAGACTCCACAGACCAGTTTAAGACACATTTGTATCCTAATTTAGCCATTTTCTGGCAGTTCTGCTAATACAATGTATGGATCATTTTGAATAATTTCTTATTCTCTTTCCATTCACAGTAAAAACAATGTTTAGGTGATAGAGTCCCTTTAAGTCTCCTACCACTTCCTGCCCCTCACACCTGCCTCCACACCACTTACTGGTCTCAAACCCTAACCTCATGGTGGACCTTTCACCCTCCTATCTGCCCCTCTAATCATCCTGCTGCCTTCTGTACCATGATCTGGACCCTGTGCCATAGGGGTGTAATCATGTAAGCAAATTAGGGGGCTTCTAAGGGCTCCTACAGCACCTGAGGGGAGACACTTCTTTTTATGTAGGGGCCCAAAAACCTAAGACCCTTGGGTGGAACTAACATATAAGCAAACTAATGGGCAGGTTATGCCCCCCACTTGCTTAGAGTCCCTGACAGTGCCTTACTAAGGGGAGACAGGGTGGGCCGGTAATAGCGGACACAAAGCCCACGTCTGATTTTTTTTTACGTGGGGCAGCCAAAATCTTGTACCACAATTGCTGGCACTTTCCAGCCACCTCTAGTTACCCTGGCACTTTCCAGCCACCTCTAGTTACCCTGGCACTCTCCAGCCACCTCTAGTTACCCTGTCAGGCTCCAGCCGCCTTGTTATCCCTGGCATCCTCCAGCCTTTTATAGATACCCCTGGTATACTCCTGCCAACTGCCTCATTATCCATGGTATCCTGCAGCTTTTTATAGATACCCCTGGTATACTCTGCCAACTGCCTCATTATCCATGGTATCCTGCAGCCTTTTATAGTTACCCCTGACATCCTCTAGCCACCTCAAATAGTCCCTGGCATCCTCCTGCCCCAGCACCTTCTAGTTACCCCTGGCATCTTCCTGCCCCAGCACCTTCTAGTTACCGTTGGCATCCTCCTGCCCCAGCACCTTCTAGTTGCCCCTGGCATCCTCCTGCCCCTTCTGATTACCACTGGCACCCTCCAGCCCCTTTTGGTTACCTCTGGCACCCTCCAGCCGCCTCTAGATCACCCCAGTACCCTTCTGCTCCAGCCACTTTCAGTTATCCCTGGCATCCTCCTATCCCAGCTACCCCTGGCACCAAACTGCCCCAGTCTCTTCTAGTTAGCCCTGGCACCCTCCTGCCCCAGTCCCTTCTAGTTAGTACTGGTACCCTTCTACCCCAGCCACTTCTAGTTACCCCTGGCACCCTCCTGTCCCATTCCCTTTTAGTTATCCCTGGCACCCTCCTGCCCCATTCCCTTTTAGTTAGCCCTGTAACTTTCTATCCCAGCCCCTTCTAGTTGCCCCTGCCTCTTCTATTTACACCTGGTACCCTTCTGCCCCTGCTACTTACCCCTGATACCCTGCTGCCCCTGAGCCTTCTAGTTACCCTTAGCACCCTTCTGACCCAGCCCCTTCTAGTTTCCCCGACACCTTCCTGGACCTTCTAGTTACTCCTGGCACTTTAATGCCCCTTCTAGTTACCCCTATTACCCCTAGCAACTTACTGCCCCTTCTAGTTACTCCTGGAACCCTAATACCCCAGTCTCTTCTAGTTAGCCGTGGCACCCTCCTGCCCCATTCCCTTGTAGTTATCACTGGTACCCTCCTGCCCCATTCCCTTTTAGTTAGCCCTGTTACCATCTATCCCAGCCCCTTCTAGCTGCACCTGCCTCTTCTATTTACACCTGTCACCCTAATGCCCCTTCTAGTAACCCCTGGAACCTTCCTGCCCTTTCCAGTTACTCCTGGCACACTAATGCCCCCTCTAGGTACCCTGGCACCCTCCTGTCCTTTCTAGTTACTCATCGCACCTTGATGCCCCGGACACTTCTAGTTATCCCTGGCACCTTCCTACCCTTTCTAGTTACTCCTGGCACCATGATGCCCATTTTAGGTACCCCTGGCACCCTCATGCCCTTTCTAGTTACTGGAGGCACCCTGATGCCCCTTCTAGTTACTACTGGCACTAAGATGCCCCAGCCCCTTATAATACCCCTGGCACCTTCCTGTTCCTTCTAGTTACTACCGGCACTATGATGCCCCAGCCCCTTCTAATACCCCTGGCACCTTCCTTTTCCTTCTAGTTACTACTGGCACTAAGTTGCCCCAGCCCATTCTAATACCCCTGGCACCTTCCTGTTCCTTCTAGTTACTACCGGCACTATGATGCCCAAGCCCCTTCTAGTTACCCCTGGCACCTTCCTGTTCCTTTCTAGTTACCCCTGGCACCTTCCTGTTCCTTTCTAGTTACCCCTGGCACCTTCCTGCCCCTTCTAGTAACTATTGGCACTATGATGCCCCAGCCCCTTCTAGTTACCTCTGGCACCTTCCTGCCCTTTCCAGTTACTCCTGGCACATTGATGCCCCAGCCCCTTCTAGTTACCCCTGCCCCTTCTAGTTACTATTGGCACTATGATGCCCCAGCCCCTTCTAGTTACCCCTGCCCCTTCTAGTTACTATTGGCACTATGATTCCCCAGCCCCTTCTAGTTACCCCTGCCCCTTCTAGTTACCCCTGGCACCTTCCTGCCCATTCTAGTTACTATTGGCACTATGATGCCCCAGCCCCTTCTAGTTACCCCTGGCACCTTCCTGCCCCTTCTAGTTACTATTGGCACTATGATGCCCCAGCCCCTTCTAGTTACCCCTGTCACCTTCCTGTGCTTTTCTAGTTACCCCAGGCACCTTCCTGCCCCTTCTAGTTACCCCTGGCACCTTCCTGCCCTTTCTAGTTACCCCTGGCACCTTCCTGCCCTTTCCAATTACTCCTGGCACATTGATGCCCCAGCCCCTTCTAGTTACCGCAGCCCCTTCTAGTTACCCCTGCCCCTTCTAGTTACCCCAGCCCCTTCTAGTTACCCCTGCCCCTTCTAGTTACCGCAGCCCCTTCTAGTTACCCCTGCCCCTTCTAGTTACCCCAGCCCCTTCTAGTTACCCCTGCCCCTTCTAGTTACCGCAGCCCCTTCTAGTTACCCCAGCCCCTTCTAGTTACCCCTGTCCCTTCTAGTTACCCCAGCCCCTTCTAGTTACCCCTGTCCCTTCTAGTTACCCCAGCCCCTTCTAGTTACCCCTGCCCCTTCTAGTTACCCCAGCCCCTTCTAGTTACCCCTGCCCCTTCTAGTTACCCCAGCCCCTTCTAGTTACCCCTGCCCCTTCTAGTTACCCCAGCCCCTTCTAGTTACCCCAGCCCCTTCTAGTTACCCCTGCCCCTTCTAGTTACCTCTGGTTCAGTCTCCGATCTCCCAGCCTCTCAACAACTTCTCTTCTATGACCCGTGCACGCGCCTGCTTCCGATATCCGCCCCCTCAATGCGCGCGCCCTCCGTGCCCGCGCCCGCTTCCTTTCCCTCTGGCCTACAAGGATGCGCGTGTACACCAGAGGACAGTGAGGTTCTGAGAGCATACTGCGCATGCGCGGCCCGGGCTTTCTCTTAAGGTGGAACGGGCAGGGTAGTGAGGCAACCAACACATACAGCTAATGTAGTGTAGCATTGCACTAATAATAATAATAATAAAAATAATAATAATAAAGCTGGGTATATATAGAAAGAATAGTGTAGCATTGCACTAATAATAATAATAATAATAAAACTGGGTATATATAAAAAGAATACTGTAGCATTGCACTAATAATAATAATAATAATAATAATAAAGCTGGGTATATATAGAAAGAATAGTGTAGTATTGCAATAATAATAATAATAAAGCTGGGTATATATAGAAAGAATAGTGTAGTATTGCAATAATAATAATGATAAAGCTGGGTATATATAGAAAGAATAGTGTAGCATTGCAATAATAATAATAATAAAGCTGGGTATATTCAGAGAGAATAGTGTAGTATTGCAATAATAATAATAATAAAGCTGGGTATATTCAGAGAGAATAGTGTAGTATTGCAATAATAATAATAATAATAAAGCTGGGTATATTCAGAGAGAATAGTGTAGCATTGCAATAAAAATAATAATAATACTAAATCTGGTTATACTCAGAGATAATAGTGTAGTATTGCAATAATAACATTAAAGTTGGATATATTCAGAGAGAATAGTGTAGTGTTGCAACAACATTAATAATAAAGCTGAATATATTCAAAGAGAATAGTGTAACATTGCAATAATAATAATAATTATCATAAAGCTTTGTATATTCAGAGAGAAAGGTGTAGTATTTCAAAATTAATAGTTTTCATATTAAAGCTGGGTATATTTAGAGAGAATAGTGAAGTATTACAATAATAATAATAATGATAAAGCTGGCTATATTCAAAAAGAATAGTGAAGTATTGCAATAAAAATAATAATAATACAAAATCTGGTCATATGCAGAGATAATAGTGCAGTATTGCAATAATAACATTAAAGTTGGATATATTCAGAGAGAATAGTGTAGTGTTGCAACAACATTAATAATAAAGCTGAATATATTCAAAGAGAATAGTGTAACATTGCAATACTAATAATAATTATCATAAAGCTTTGTATATTCAGATAGAATAGTGTAATATTGCAATAATAATAGTTATAATATTAAAGCTGGGTATATTTAGAGAGAATAGTGCAGTGTAATAATAATAATGATAAATCTGGGTATATTCAGAAAGAATAGTGTAACATTGCAATAATAATAATAATAATAAAGCTGGGGATATTCAGAGAAAATAGTGTAACATTGCAATAATAATAATGATAAAGCTGGGGATATTCATAGAGAATAGTGTAACATTGCAATAATAATAATAATAATAATAAAGCTGGGGATATTCAGAGAGAATAGTGTAGTATTGCAATAATAATAATGATAAAGCTGGGGATATTCATAGAGAATAGTGTAACATTGCAATAATAATAATTCTGGGGATATTCCACGAGAATAGTGTATCAAGGCAATAATCATAATAATAGTATCACTAATTAATAAAGACTCTTACATCTTACTGAAGCACTCACTGGTCCTGTGTTTTAAACTCCGAATAATCACAAGCGCCTTCACCTACGCAGCTTTAATGCACAAGTGATCAATAATTACAATCTGGATTTAATTGAAATATGTCCCTTCAGGTTTACTTGTGAGAAAGCGCTTTGGTTTTGTCCGATTGTGAGAAGCCAAAAACAGAAATCATACATTTTAGTAAAAACATGTTTTTTACACAGGAAAATAATGGATTCTGAACCTATAGAGTTGCGACCTCTTCAGTAAGATACGATACCCACCATGGTATGGCCTCTACAGATTTAACATTAGCCTCAATATAATACCAGCTGTGTGGCAATCCTCTCTGATCCCTATATAATATTTGTACTTTCACATTCTAGGAGCCAGCTAGACCAATTCAGAAGCCAGCCTAGTTATTAATAGGAGCCAGGGAAAGGGTATATCTGTAGAGTTCTATGTAAACCTGCAAAAAATAAAAGTTGAGTGGCAGCAGTGGGGATTTGGGATTGGGAGATGCCATGCATAGAGTTAGGGTTCTGTTTCTCCTGCTGCCATCATAATACCTTCCAACACCTGCACCTGGCGAATCAGGACGTGGTGGGAGGAGCTTGGGAGGTGTGAGATGCAGCGCTACTGCGCATGGCATGGCATGCAATCTCCAATGTCCCATACCCGGGAGAATGTGACCTTATTAATTCCCAGTGTGGGAGGACTGTCTCCTGTTACGAGTATTGTTTCGTGGGACTCTATGCAAATGAACCACCCCATTTATTCAGGAAAGAAGGACTTGCAGGGAATTGACAAGGGAACTTAAAAAAGTAGACCCAGTTGGAAAAATCCCCCCCCGATTTGGATGAACTAGAGTCTATTTAAAGACATTATAACAAAAAGGTCGGCTATTTACTAATACTCGTTCATTATTTTACCATCACGTGACTCAAGAACCCTCGTCAGGAAGTAGAGACCAAAAACACGGGAAGGAAACGGCTCTTGGTACAGAGACAGCTCGGTGTAAAGAAAGGTCATGCTTGGCCATCGATATCACTCCGGCTGTGTCTCACTCGTAAAGAGAAGTTGGTTCATACGTAAAATGAAGAACTAGGAAAATGAATAGTTTGTAGCAATTTAAAATCAGCCCTTTTAGAAAAACGTTTTAGTAGAGTTTCCTGGTCTCCCTGAGATAATGTCAAACAATACCGTATCTGGCTTAACCTGTTCTGTTTATTTGTATCAGATGACAGAATGCTATCATAACTGCAATGATTGCAACATGTTTGGAGAGGATTACAGCCTCCCCACCAGCAAAAGATACAAACAAAATCAAAGGCATAGAAAGAAAAGGGACACAGGTGCCAGCTGATGCCGTGTGCCCGCTGTACCCAAGGAAACAAATAACAGAAAGTTAAAGTGAGAAATTGTTTATTCAGTTTCGTTCTAAAACAACTAGAAATGACGAATGCACGGTATAACACACTTTATTTTGGTATCTAATCTTCCCAGGGGATTCTGACCATTCCCAAGTTAAAAAAAGGTTCTCTACAGAAGGTGAATGGGAGAATTGTTCCTTTTCACGAATACTTTGGCCTTAAGTTGGAAATTCCCATCTCCCATGGGGAAGGTTTAAAAGCAATATCAGGAAGTATTACTTTACTGAGAGGGTAGTGGATGTATGGAATAGCCTGCCAGCAGAAGTGGTAGAGGTTAATACAGTGAAGGAGTTTAAGCATGGGATAGGTATAAGGCTATCCTAGATATAAGATAAGGTCAGGGACTAATGAAAGTATTACTTTACTGAGAGGGTAGTGGATGTATGGAATAGTCTTCCAGTAGAAGTGGTAGAGGTTAATACAGTGAAGGAGTTTAAGCATGCATGGGATAGGTATAAGGCTATCCTAGATATAAGATAAGGCCAGGGACTAATGAAAGTATTACTTTACTGAGAGGGTAGTGGGTGTATGGAATAGCCTTCCAGTAGAAGTGGTAGAGGTTAATACAGTGAAGGAGTATAAGCATGCGTGGGATAGGTATAAGGCTATCCTAGATATAAGATAAGGCCAGCGACTAATGATAGTATTACTTTACTGAGAGGGTAGTGGGTGTATGGAATAGCCTTCCAGTAGAAGTGGTAGAGGTTAATACAGTGAAGGAGTATAAGCATGCGTGGGATAGGTATAAGGCTATCCTAGATATAAGATAAGGCCAGGGACTAATGAAAGTATTACTTTACTGAGAGGGTAGTGGATGCATGGAATAGTCTTCCAGTAGAAGTGGTAGAGGTTAATACAGTGAAGGAGTTTAAGCATGCATGGGATAGGTATAAGGCTATCCTAGATATAAGATAAGGCCAGGGACTAATGAAAGTATTACTTTACTGAGAGGGTAGTGGATGCTTGGAATAGTCTTCCAGTAGAAGTGGTAGAGGTTAATACAGTGAAGGAGTTTAAGCATGCGTGGGATAGGTATAAGGCTATCCTAGATATAAGATAAGTCAGGGATTAATGAAAGTATTACTTTACTGAGAGGGTAGTGGATGTATGGAATAGTCTTCCAGTAGAAGTGGTAGAGGTTAATACAGTGAAGGAGTTTAAGCATGCGTGGGATAGGTATAAGGCTATCCTAGATATAAGATAAGGCCAGGGACTAATGAAAGTATTACTTTACTGAGAGGGTAGTGGATGTATGGAATAGTCTTCCAGTAGAAGTGGTAGAGGTTAATACAGTGAAGGAGTTTAAGCATGCATGGGATAGGTATAAGGCTATCCTAGATATAAGATAAGGCCAGGGACTAATGAAAGTATTACATTACTGAGAGGGTAGTGGGTGTATGGAATAGTCTTCCAGTAGAAGTGGTAGAGGTTAATACAGTAAAGGAGTTTAAGCATGCGTGGGATAGGTATAAGGCTATCCTAGATATAAAATAAGGCCAGGGATTAATGAAAATATTTAGAAAATTGGGCAGACTAGCCCGTGATTAAAGCCCTATGGGGATTGTGCATCATACTCTCCCCTGGATAATATACATTTATGCTTCATTTGCCTCCAATGTCAGTGTCACAAGTAGCACAGTGATTAGCACTCTGGTGTGTCCAAGGGTCAGGGAGCCAAATCCTGTGATCGTCAGTGGAAATCCAGGAACGCTTGCAGGCATGCTGCATCCTGCGTCTGTTTATGGATATTACAAGATCGCCTTTGGTGTTCAGTGTACCAGTGTTGGAAATGAGGGGATTTCCTCTACACTGAACATGTTTCTTTAAATTGAGTCATTTGCAGTCAGCAGAGATTTCAGGAAACCAGCTTCATTGCTTGGAAAACACAGACCGGATCATCACCTCCCCTTTGGCCTCCTGCGCGAGATCTTTAAGGTGGCTCTGCTCGCTGATTCCATATCTTACGTCACAGGCGTACAGAGTCGCTACCGTGTTTACCAAAATATACCAGCCATGCTATTGTTTCAACAGACTTAACACTGGACTTAAGCCAATTTTTTATTTGCCTGGCAGTAAAATACTGTCTGGGTGCCAACCCTAGCCACAGCACCTAGGGCTTCAAAAGGGACTCTGTCACCTAAATACTGTATATACTGTGAAAGTGGAGAATGGAAAAATATACATCGCGTTAACAGAATAGCCAGTAAATACCTAGATTAAGAGACAGTTTGGTACACATTTCTCTTATTTTGTATATTTGCTGCAATTCTGCTTACACAATGTTATACGCAATGTTTAGGGGACAGGGTTCCTTTAATCATTCTCACAATGAACCAGTGGTTAGAAATGACTTAATATCTCATGAAAGGTTAATGATAGAAAAACAAAAATGTTGGCTTTAATTAGCATAAGCCCCTTGATCACAAAAGCACCAAAAATACCCCCAATTTTGTGCTCTGGCCCCATCACAGACTGATTTGGAGCCAGGGGTGCAGAGACCCAATTAGGGTCTTTCCCCACCCTGTAGATCTCGCAGGGGGTGGGGTGGGTGATGAGCTGTTGAACAGAAGACATACTATGCCATCCTAAGGGTTTCTGAGCCCTGTATTTGAAGATGGCATAGTGTGTCCTTAGATGAGAAGGGGGTTAAGGCGGCCAGTTGGAAGCATGATTTAAATACTGTTTACTGTTCAGTGTAACGTACATCGGGCTAGCCTGACGCTGGCACTAATCCGATGATCTTGCTATGCCAGGAATGAGTCATCCGGGGGTCTGACATACAGATCAGGGTCCCTGTGACTGTCATCGAATGATCCAGGGTTACTATTTAACCCTCTGAATATCTGCACCAGCAAGGGTTAAATGATAATGATGCTGGTGGTGGTGGTGGTGGTGGTGGGGGGGGGGGGGGTTATTCAGTCTGGTCCCGGAGACTTGTTCGAACCTGTTACACTGCGCATGCTTTAGGAATTCTTCATAGATTAATCACCGATACAGTCTACGCAGGGTATGAAAGGAAAATGAAACTTTTTTTTAACCCTTAAGCCCTTACGTAAACACCAGGTGTATATTTAGAGATAGTGTGTGCACAGGCAGTCACAGTGGGGGCTCGCCAGATCGGGGGTCTCTAGTTAAGGTCCCCTCTTCTGATCCCATGCAAATACAAGGCTCTCTCTGAACTGGCAGAGAAAGCATGGCAGCTGCCGGCAGAGGACAAATTGACATATATTACCAAAAGTACCTTCCACACTAGGGACAACCGACGTTTCCCTCGTGCTTCTATGTGTCTCGTTAAGCTGAATAAAATAAATAAACCGAATATGTTTGTAGTTTTTTTCCTTTGGCCAACATCAGAAAATCTTTTTCAGAGAGGGTAGTGGTTACCTGGAGTAACCTTCCAGCGGAAGCAGTAAATATTCACACCGTTAAGGAACTGGTGAATGTTTTGCAGGATAGCCTTAACCCCATCCCACATACTTCCCTCTGAGCCGAGACGAGTAAATCTAGAACAGACCCCAATATTAACGAGACAATTTATCTCCAAATCAGATCTTAATTCTTGATTTTTCCAGTTCACCAACATTATAAGCGATTTGCACCCCCCCCCCTTTGCTCCCCTCATGGGACCCCCTGCTCCCTGATAAATACGGTAGTATGCAAGCGTTCGAGAACAAGTAATAGCCTTCCATCATTTTGCAGAAAGGGTAGTGGATACCTGGAGTAGCCTTCCAGTGGAAGTAGTAAATGTCAGAAAACACATATTGCTCGAATGCAGCAGGTGATAAAATCAGTATCGTGATCAGCCCTCAGCGAGTTAATAAACTTTATTTCATTTCCACAGACCCCCCCCCCCCCCCCCATCCTCTTTTCCATATTCACAATGACCACAAGCCCTAGGACCCTGCGGTGAGGGTAGGAGGGCGGAGTCTAGCTGCAGAAGAGAAGCTGCACAAGATGCGTAAGTGCCAGAAAGTGTGTGGGCTGTAAACAGGCGCGTTTACCGAAAGCTGGATCCTCAAGGCTACTTTACAACTTAATAGACTGATATTCCCATAACGTATTGATTAATAGAGAGCATGACAAATGCAGCATCGGTGGGGCCCATGCAAGTCATTACTGGATTATTATACCAATATCCCCTGATAACGGGATATTATTATTATTACATTACGTGAAATTAACCCTTAAATGGGCCCAGCGTCAAAAAATAATAAATCTTTATACTGAGAACAGAGAGAGCAAGAAATGACCCTGAGATGGTATTAGCAAATAGATTAAGATTAATCGGTTTTAAAGGGGTCAGAGGTGTCGCCAGATTATGACATCACCATGTGGTATCTACATATTCCACATTTCCTTTAGGAAGTGGTTCATTTGCATATCAAGCCGCAGATGATGTCATAAACAGGAGACTCTACAAACACGCCGCGATCTTTCTGGACGACGTATCAGGAATGTCACAGGGCAGATCACCTTACGGATATGTCCTCGGCTCTGAAGGACAACGCAGAGACCACCCTCCCCCCCCCCCTCCCCCCCCCCCCCCCGCGACCAGCTGTACTGCGGAGACCTCTCTGTCAGGTGAGGCCACTTTTAGGGGCTTCCGTCTGAGAGGTCAAATGTAACAGGTGCTTCACAAGCGAGTGCTGTGCTCCATGGGTCCGGGTTGGAGCACGTCTCTGTGACGTCACAAGTCGCAAGGTCTGGCGCTGTTTCGGTCTTGTAAAGACCCTAATCAGTCTCTGCCTCCATGTCCCTGGTTCCACTCAGTTTATAATCAGCGCCGGGAACACAAATTCGCTATTTCTTTTGCTTTTTAAATACATTTTTATGTAATATTATGCTGTAACATTAAAGCCACGAGATGATGTCAGAAAGGTTTTACATTGCAGTGCTGCTAACACACTGTACAGGATTTAATACATATTTTTGTGGATGGAATTTTGAAAACACAAACTGTAAATCGTGTTTAATAATTTAATTCCCTACAATAATAATAATAATGTAAACAACATTTTCAAAATGTCTCTCTAGTCTCTGACATTCCCTATCGGGAGAATATTCTATTGTTTTTATTCCTCCATTGGAGGCAAATTACAGAACACACCGATCAATATAAAATAAAATCCTATATCCATACAGTGATGATGTAACTGCCATCCTGCACATGTGCCATGGGCATTTCAAGTAATGGGGAGGGGAGGGGCATCTTAAAACCTGGACTTTCTCCTGTAGATTTAAGCACTATATACCAACAATTTAATAAAATATAAAAATATACATGCATTGTGCCACAGTGTAAGCTTTTTTTTTTTTATAAATTCAGATTGGAGCAATACTTATTTCCTAAAAATGGGTTTTTTAAATTTAAAAAAAAAAAAGATTAAAAAGAAGAAAGTTTGCTTGTATTTTAGAACAACAGCCAAACATCTCTGAAACCATTACGTTTCATTGGGACACCATGAATACAACAGGGATTTGCAGAATGAACCGATTTACACTAAACAGTGTTATATTTGTGAGTTGCAGATTGATTGCCCCACCACTGTCAAAGTGATATTACAAGTTTATATTATTATTATATAAATAAAATCTTCTAGAAGTTCTGCTTTCTCCCTTGAGAATATATCTATGAACAATAAAATGCATACTTATTTTTAGTGGATTATCTGCACTGATCTTCTTGCAAGTACACAAATGCATTGAGAGGGCAAGAGCAGGGAACCTCCCAAGGTGTTCCTTCATGCATTTGAATGCAAACTACGGTAAATTACAACAGCAACAAAAACCCCATACAATGTACAAATTAAACATTAACAGAGTAGGGTTTGAATGTTTTCGGATGGCATCTTTACACATTTCTACCACAAGAGGGAGGTGGTGCAGACTATGTTGAAAATTTGGTATCACTTTAATAAAATTACTTTATAGATATTTATCCAGAATAATAAATTAACAGACACCAGGGGCCCTACAGAAAAAAGTAACTATATTACCTAATGTTGCAATCCAAGTAACATCCTGGTTTCCCGGAGAATAGGAAATACAAAACTATTGAAAACAAAGTGGAAGGACTAAAGTTTACACTGTTAATATTCTTCAAGTATGCAGAGATATTTCACAGATTAAACACAGCTAGGGGCAAAACCTGGTGAGAAATCAATTTTAGCAAGGGATTAGATGTTAGTGACTAACATACATATATCATTATCATTTACAAATATATATATATATATACAATTTATTATAAGTATAGAAACATAATATAATGTAGATAAAAACAATTGGCCCACACACACGCTGCATCAGATAATTATTGCTCTCAGAAAAAAAAAAATTCCTGACGCATTTTACCAACAAGATATCTTCATACGTATAAGTGCAATCCATTATTGATCATTATCTAACACGATGCCTTAATATACAAAAATCTTTTAAAAATGGTGCAATATTCAGTAGTGTCTCTTCCACAAGGCAAACAAGGCACTCGCCTAGGGCGGCACTTTGCCAGAGGGTGTTAAAGCACACTTCTGGTGCTTCAAACATTTTCGCTCCCTCCCCCACCGTTCAGCAAGCTTTAGCTCCTTCCAACTGATCGGGGTGATGGGGGCATGTAATGGACGTGGTGTAGGTATATAATGAGGGTGATAGTGGCATGTAATGGGGTGATTGGGCATTTAATGTATGTGCAATATGGGTGATGGAGCATGTCGTAGATGTGCAACGTGGGTGGGGGTGCCCAAATTTTGTCTGACTTGGGCAGCACAAAACCAAGATACACCACTGGCCAGATTGCGGTGTGCATTATTATAAAGGATTTCATTCACTAGCAGTGAAGCCCCTCAGAATAACACAAATGAATAATAACTGACGTTTTCCCTTGTTTTCCATCTCATCTAAGGAGAACTCACAATGATAAGTACTCAAGGGTCTACTTGTGTAGCGCCGAATTTCGTTCCCAATGCTTCAGTCAATGCAAAACGCGTCATGTTTCCCCTGATCATTTTCCGCACTCCAGTAAATAATGTATTCCTTGGAAGCTTGGAGTGTTGTTATATTTTGTTTCTTGAATGACTATATTTTCTGATGATCAGAGGAGTCCAGGATGGACCCAAACATATGGAGTCTTTCTTAAAACTTTAAGCAGAGCCCAGGACTTTTCCCCTTTTGTATCCCACAATGTGGAGCCCTTAGCACCAATGAGCATTGTCTACTCCAGGCGAAATATCTCATGGTTATAATTTA
Organism: Pelodytes ibericus; assembly: GCA_036172795.1. Taxonomy (NCBI): domain Eukaryota; kingdom Metazoa; phylum Chordata; class Amphibia; order Anura; family Pelodytidae; genus Pelodytes; species Pelodytes ibericus. The sequence continues at coordinate 7,634,004 of CM069865.1, forward strand.
ACACCATTAACACACAATGTACGTTGCGATTTTAAAACTTCTACTTTTCATTCAACTCCATAGAGATATTACGGGCTAGTGAAAATTAAAAAAAAAAAAAAACCACACACCACCACTTTACACTGAGCATATATAGTGTTAAACCAGAAGTAATTACACTCTCTATACAAAGTCCCTATGCCAGCACCCACCCGCAGCTGGTGATGCCATCATCGGTGCCAGTTTCTTCCCACTGTGATACCCAGTGGCCATCTTGGAGGAGGTGAAGGCAACGTTCAAATGAATATAATTTTCAATCGAACGGATGATAAAATATAGAAACCTCTAGTATCCTGAATATTTTTGCTCATCCTGTTCTAAAGCTAAGCACAGTCTACGTTATTAAACACATGTACATTCATTTATATTTGTCAGTACAGACAAAGCATGCAATAACTTACAAATTGTTGTTAGATCTCCATTTCACTGCTAAAAAAAGTAAATCTAAATTGGAATTTCCTCAATGTTTGCAGTTCTGAACTACGGTATATGTCTCTCTTGCTAATAAAGAGGTTTGCAATCTTTTATTATAATTTGCAGATTAAACTACAGTCCAAACATATCCACACTAGTTGTATCCACTTAATAGATCTTTGATCAAAAGACATAAGCTGTACACATTTGTAACACATACACATTATAATGTATATTCTCTTTTAGAAGACATTTCCAGCTGACCCCTGGAGGCATTTTTCTGTTGAATGAAGATGCCATCCCAGTTGGGCCAATTGTCCTTGATTTGTATTAATCATGTGAATTATTCTGGAACTATTGTATTTGTACTCATTTCAGAATATTAATGATCATTTGTCTTTTTTTAAGTAGGTATTTTGTTTAAGTCTCCAATGACCAATCCCCGACTTGGCTTGACCCCAATGTTAAGTCTATGGAGGCAGTGCCAAGGCCGGTATTTTTTTGAACAAAAAGGTGGCAGCCCTATCAGCAAATCATTATATTATAATCATTATATTAACTTCCAAGGCAATAAAATAATAAATGAACACTTCAAATTGCACATCAGTTGCTTGTTATAGTGGGTCAGTAAATCATTGAATTTTACGTTACATTAACATTTAATTTACAAATTAGATTGCACTTTGTACAGAGCATAAAAGGGAAGTACATATTATATTAGATAGAGAACCCTGCTCGTACACCTTACAATCTATCACACAGAACCCCTAGTTTGTACTGTGCGACACTATAGTTAGACGTCCAGAAAAAAAAACAATTTTTTTGTAATACAAATTATGTTTGTTTTTTTGCAGGAAACTCATATTACTGTATCTTCAATAAACTACACACTTTAAAATAAATAAAAAAATATACAATAATTTTAAAGGCCTTTAAGAAAAGATTTTCAACTTTTAAAAAAAAAGTACTAGAATGGTCCGTGGCTTTGCAGTGCATGCTGGGAAGTAGAAGTTAAGATGGCTGCCATCCTTCAGTTATCACAGTACTGTACCTTTAATACAGACAGCAGCAGCACTGTGATAACTGAGCCAGGGTAGCCTGTCAGTCACGTCGTCAGCGGCCAATCAGCAGTCGCCTTTCAGAGTATCGACGGAAGACTTGTCGAGCTAGCTTCCTGTTGATAAAAAAGAGAGAGAGAGATTACAAAATATGCAACCAGGGTCTGAGCAGTACCAGTTCTCAGCACAAGAGGGAGACACAGCCAATTAACCCCTTCACACCTCATGGCGCTTCAATCTTTAAGAACCAAAAGAAAAACCAAATCCTAATTCCTCCGTATCCTTTAACATTCATTTCTATATTTGCACCTTCAGCTCACAGGAACATTTCCATCGCAAAGGCCTACAAAATAAAGCAATAAATGTTTTAAAACGCAGATATCCCTCCAGTGGTGAATATTGACACATTAAGAGGTCACTGGGAGAGAGAACACAGCTGTCAAATCAAGTCCTTCAAGAAAAAAATAAAAAAAAATGAATAACTCAGCCACCATGAATCATAGAAACTTAATTCAAGAAGCATTTCTCAACTTAAAGTGACACCAGTCCATTTCCTAGGGGCTTACAGCAGCAGGGGGGCTACCTTTGACTACCAAGATGTGAAGAACTGACCAGCAGCTAAACATTATGAACAATATAGTCTAGAGTAGTTGGGCTATGCTGCAGAGCTAACAATCTATAGCCAAGCCAGAGACTAACAATCAGAGACCCTAAATCCCAACAGGCGAATCAGCAGTCAGTGTAAGGTTTTATAACATGCGTATGTAGCTCAGCTACACAGTTATTACGTTTTTTTGTGACATGTAGGAGGTGTGATTTTCATGCAGGTTTTTTTTTTTTTTTAAAAGATCGCTGCTTTAGTAGAAATATAGGTTACTAGGAGCAGTCCCTGCTGCTGTGCGGAGGGACGGGGGGCGGAATCATGAGTCCAGATGACTCAAGATTCTAAACATGTCCGCCCCCAATACAGCTATACAGAGCAAAGAGAGCTCAATAAAAGGGTTTGGTTTTCTTTCATTATTTGTATTTAACTTGATGAAATCTTTATACAAAACGACATTTTTTGTCCACAGTTGTCCGTAGATCCACCTTTGTTAGGATTGTCTTTTGTCTGTCCAGAGAGCTCAATATCATTCCAGAATTAAGAATTAACATCATGGCGATAAATTGTTACCCCAAACAGCGGCGCTTTGAATTTTGAGAAGTCATTTTAAAAGCTTAACAAGCCTCCTAGTTTTATTTTATTTAAAGCTAGTAGTATTATTTTTTTTTAAAGCAGATCTTGTCATTTTAAGATCCATTTAAATAAAACAAAAAAGGTTATCCTCAGCAACAAATATAAACAAACTCTTATTCTGCAACCAATTTCTTTCCCAGCCACAATCGAAAACAGGAGGAAATTATTTTAGGAACATTTCTGAATCTCTCTTGGGACCTTGTGGAAAGAAATTATAAGGCAGGGCATCCAGGGTTGGCCAATCGCCAAGACATAGCAATGTACTATAGGAAAAATGTCAACAAATGGACTCCTTCTTAACACCAGGAAGATTAAACCAGCAATCTCACCTGGGGTCTCTCGGGGTCAACACAATGTATTTAAATCGGGCCGGCAACATCCAAGCAAGGGTTAAAATGGCTTACAGCTTGGATATTGAAACATGTTATCGTGATACATACCCCAGGGGATGCGAGCCCAAGTCACGGGGGAGAAAAGTTCCCGTAGCGTTTGAGCTATTAATAGCATTTACAGCCACAGGAGGTTACTTTTTAAGGGTTATAGTAGCAGTCATTACCAGTGACTTTAATTGGCACAAACATAATGTACAGCTCCGAACAGGAAAGAATCAGAATTCGGTTTCTATTAGGCAACATAGTGAGAAGTCGAGAGTTACACTTTTTTGGCCAGGGCTGTTAGGCCCCACCCACTAAACAAATAGAGCTCCACCCACTAATCAGACCCCACTCAGTTATATTCAAGCTGTTCCTTACTTTGTGTCTCTTGCACCTCTCTCTCTCTCTAAGGGTCCTGAGAGAAAGACCATCCTAGATAGATTGATGAAATGGTCAGAAGAGAGTTTGGGTTTCTTTACATAACCCGGTGTTTAATTATACCCCTTTCCAGCAATAGATTTTATTTAATTTTTTTTTTTGTTTATTTTATCCATGATAGATTACGTATTATCATAATTACTATACAGACCTAAAAACGTGTGCATTGAAATATGAATATCTGTGTGCTAAATAGATTTAAATTTCTTCCCAAATATCTGGTTGGAAAGCATTACTGACCCACCCGCTGAGCTCGGACTCATTTGGCTGGAGCCTGGAAGGGCGAAATTTAAATTATGATTCAAATGTTTCAAAAAAGCCAATTATCGCAAACAAGAACTAGACTTGTAATGTATACACATTTCACAGGAGCGTGTATACAGAGCATCTGCAGGTTCTCCAACAGGTATACAGCTAGGGTAGTTAGAGCAATCAGTTTTTTTTTCTGGACCCAACTTTTACACGCTGCCCAGCAGAATGTAGAGTGCAAGCGAGAAACCAAATAAATGGCCAACGCATTAAACAAGGAAAAGTTCTCAAAAGGAACTACTTTGACCAATCAATATATTTCACTGAAAACATAAATTATACATTCAGTAGGGCAGCATGTCAAGGTTATAGTTATATTCTGTGACATGGCTTTCTCCCCAACAGAAGCAGGGAAAGGGGTTTCATCTGTCCGTGTTACACATGCCCCTGAGGGCTTCCACCCCTGCAGCATCCTGGTGGTACACTGATTAGATGTACAACTGGTGGAATCACCCTGAAGCCGTGCTCTGTACAGTCTCTTGTTCAGTATATGTACACACACATAGCAAGTAAAAGTTATTATTTGGGATACTTTGTCACATTCTTTACTCCCAGGCTTCAGCTAAATGGGGAGAGTTGAGTGGGAGGATTGATAGAAGCTGCAAACTTAGTATTTGGGAGAAAATTACCAACCTTATTAATGCATATTAGAGAGTCGGGTGGTCTCAGCATCTTGTTTTCATCGTATCAACAACAGGTGAAGGGGTAGGGAAGAGATCAGCATTCACTGCAGAGATCTTGAGTAAAGAAAAGACAAATTTTTGAACGGTTTATGGTCACTTTAAGACATCCCAAGAGAAGAAAACCCGTGCACACACACACACCCACACTACCTTTCTACTTCTTATATTGTGTCAGTTTGAGAAAACAAACCAAGCCAAACAATTCCCCCAACAATTAAAAATGACATAACACGTTCTTACCTATTCTAAGGTGCGTAGAGTCTCCAGCCTCTAGTGATACATGAACCAGCATCCGATGCGTCTGTACCTGCGCGCTGTGTCATTATTCCAAAATAATAATATAGTTATTTCCTCTATGTATTCTAATATTGCGGGTGAGGATTTGGTTGTTTATATACGTATAGAAAACACTAGCAGAACTATATATATATATAAAAAAAAAAGCTGGTGCACAAATACTGTACATAGTCATGGGACCAAGTCAGATGCCTCTCTGCTAAAAACTCTAACTTGATCTTAGTTTCTGGCATTTCTTTTGCCAAGCCTTTTACATGTTGCAGTATACAGAGACGGAATCGATCCAGGCTATTTCTTACAGGTATGTGAGCAGATATGTATATAAATTAGTAGCCTGGGTCCCTGCCTTACAAGCAAAGCACCTATACATCAGGCACATATAGCATTACATAAAAAAAAATGTATACATGTCACAGATGCAGAGCACAATCCAGGCTGAAATACTTCTGGATCACAAAAGTTTAACACATGGATTACTGCTAGGCTGTGCCCTACTTTAGTGGGGGCCCACTTATGCTAAGCCCCATGATGCTCAGCCAGCCATCATGCCAACTGCAATCCACAACTGCTGGACTTTATATGGTTAAAGCACCACTGTCCCACATGAGGTGTGTAAATATTTACTTGATCCATACATACCCACTGGCTTCATCAGACCCCTCCTGCAGCAGATGGTGTAAACAACTTTCTCAAAGAGGAAGAGGGGGGGGGGTGGGTTGAAATAAAACCACTAACCCCTTCACTGCCAGGGCAGCTTTACAGTGGTTTAGAAAACTAGAGCTATGATTTACCCCCCACCCCACCCCAAGAGGGATTATTAGGGAGAGAAAGAGGGTGGATAAAATCTCTGGCATCCCCCTCTCTCTTTTAAATAACACAAGAGACACACCCATACAAAAACAAAAAAGGGGTCACCACCCCACCAAGAGAAGATCCCCCCCCAAAGTGATTCTTGGGGGGGTTACACCTCTTAGATAATAACCATTTATGATAAACAGAACACACCCCTCCCTCCAGACCCCCTCCCCCCAAATCTTACCCCAGCCCAGCTCCCCTATTTGCAGCCATATCATCCAGTGACGCAGCAGCAGCAGCAGCTCCAACCTGCCTGTCGCCATCTTTCTGTTTTTATTAAATCAGCCATGTGATAGAAATTAAAAAAAAAACAAAAAAAACTTCCGGGTCTCATGACCAACAGCACAAACAGCACATGAGCTGGCAGGACTGCAACTCCCAGCACTCACACACACACACACACACACACTGGGAATGTGTCTCTGTCACACACAGAGGGGAGCTGTAGCCCCCTCTACCACCACCACCACCCCTGCCTCAAGTGCTGGTTGAGGGTGATGGGAGTTGCACTCCTCCTCCACTTGGGGGGGAGTGGGGTCTTATTAATCAGTCCAAGTCTTGGGATGACATCTTGATGTAGCAGAATGATAATGAAATGTTTGTGGATATTGTTTATGTCTATTGGATTATTTAGCTACATTGTTATTAGATTTCTTTACATCAAGTGTCAGATTTATAAACCTGGAAAAAAAAGTGATAAACAGATACCTGCTGCAGCTCCCATCATGGATCATGGATCATGGCAGAATAAAGACCACTAACTTCTCCCTCCTCTCCAACCCCAAAAAGAGGTTCCGCAGCAGCTTTGGTCTCAGAATCTGAATCAGGCTAAATCTAATAAATGCAGGAAAATAAAGTTTTTTGTTTTTTTTTGGCAGAGGTTTATGGGATAATAACCTTTAAAACGTTCGCTTCGGGGGAAAAAATCATTTTCCAATAGTTTTATTATTTAATTAACGGACTGGTTCTACCCCTTCAGGATAAAATAATCCCACTGTAACATGTGCATGTGTCCTAGTTATTACATGTGCATGACAGGCGTGTGCAGGCGACTGAATGAACAGACCTGCCCTGTGGGCTTCATGAAAGAGTGGATTGCAGGGAATTTCACTAAGGCCAAAGTAGCCGAGTCGCAAACGGGAGAATTTTTCAAACTCGGCTACTTTGGCCTTCAGTTTGAAATTTCCTTCTCAATTCCCTGCAATTCTCTCTTTCATGATTAAACCCCTAAGTGCTTTTATTTCGGATGCCCCCCCCCGCAATTCAGCCATGTACGCCCTGTAGATCGACGATGGTTAGGACCAGCCACATATATGTAGTAACCACCTAATCATGGAGTGGATCCCACAGACACACCTTCTACATACTGCAAGGCAGCCGGCCATATGTGGCCGCTAAAACATGGCCGAGGTGGTGTGAGGTCCAGATTAAATTCCAGCTGGCCACAACTCTTTTATAAGCATTTTATTAGCATGTCATTAGCATATCATTAGCATATCATTAGCATATCATTAGCATATCACTAGTATATCTGGGGGATGCACCTTCAGGACCCAGAATGCCCTGCAATAAAACCAGTGGCTTGTCTCAAGCTAGTCCATATAGACCATTAGCCCCACCACCCTGCTGTTTCATGTAGACACATTTATAAAAAAAAAAAAAAACAACAAATGTATAATCAATATATCACATATCCTTATTTTACCAGATGCAGCTCTGAAGCATGAGTTTTTCCATTAGAGTCCCTAAATAAAAAGGCAATGTGGGAACCCTGGATCCGTGGCCTTATTCCGTGGGCACTGACCGTTAAATTGATTTGGAAAATTCCCAACTGTGATTATTAGTGGAATCAGCATCCGGCATTAATTGGCATAAAATAAATTAAAAAAAAATATTGGGATTTCTTCATCCCAGTGATTCTGCACTGCAGCCATGCAACATAATATCTAACAAAATAAATAACAATTCAAACAAAACAAACAAACCGACTCCAGCGTGTGCCCCCAGCAGTGCACTAGATATTACAATGGGAAGTGTGTGATCCTACAAGGCGAAGACTTTAAATCATGCTGTTATTTTAGTTTTAATGCAATTCTACCAACACAATGTATAGATCGGAGTTTATTTAAACCCTTTACGTTTTCATAAAGTTCAGAAAAAAAGAGAATCTGGCAGCATAGGATCTATAGGGTATAGCAGTGTAACTGAGCAGATTCAAATCCTTGAGATTTATTAATGAAAGAGGGAATTGACAAGGGAATTTCAAACCTATGGGCCATTCTTCTGAATTCGAGAATTTTTCCAATTCAGCTACTTTGGCCTGAAGTTTGAAATTCCCATCTCAATTCCCTCCCATTATCTCTTTATTGAGTAGACCCTATAGTGTTACACTTCCATATTAATGAACATATGGGTCAGATCTGTCTTCATCATACCCACCCTGTCCGCTCACTGATAGAGCAATACAAGCAGGGAGGGCTCAATAAGGTACTTTATTTGGATTTTTTTTCATTAAAACATTTCAGTTTAAATACTAAGTATTAAGTACTTGATACAATCTTTCAATTGCATTTCTATAGCATGGTTTTTCTCTCCCCCTCTTTCCTGTATAAATATATATATATATATATATGTGTGTGTGTATTTTTGATGTATGTATTTTTGATTTGGTGTTAAATGTGAAACTCTCTGTCCCCCAGGACATATTTAAAAACGAAAGAAATCTCAATGTATTCTCCCTAGTATTGTACTTTACTTTAAGCTATTGCCCATTACTTTGCCTTTAACACTCTCTACTCTCTACAAATGAACTGACAAGTGAACTGCAAAAATCAGGCATATTAAGAAAGACAGGCGAGATGGAAAACCTCTCCAGCTCTGCTAGTAATGCCTGATTTGTGCAGTTCATTATTCAGCTCCCTGTTAGTGAACAGCCCCCCACCCCTAGTGACGGAGAAGCGAGGAATGTGCTGGGTTAAATCAATATCTTGATCCATGGGCTATTTTCCCTTTTTAAACGGTCCCTGATCCGACTGCACCTCTTGATATACATAGTAAATAGCTTTTAGTGTTGCCTTTAATTATTTATATGTTTTTCTAGCACACGCTGTTTGCTTCCCAAATTGTTCTTTCATTTTGTTTCCCAACAAGTAACGTTATGTCTGTCATTAAAGTGTAAACAGATCCCAGGTTGGGGGGAGAGGTACAGACCCAGGTAGAATCATGCACTATATTCTGTAGCAGCCACAGTGCTAAATATAAACTTTCTCTGCAAAACGGCTCTCCCGCAAAGCCAAGTTTTCCGTCATTTTGGCCCCTGTTGTGCTCTATCACTATAAGCTTTATTCATGAAAGAGAGAAATGCAGGGACTTAAAGGGACTCCCTGGTGCACAAAATGCATCTTCCAAATATTAATGTGCTTACAAAGTACTTTAAAATGCATGTTTTACACTTAGCATTGCTTAAAATATAAAATGCTTACAGCTAGATGAAATTGTGAAATTATAGCAATTTGCAAGAAACCAGGACTGCCCATACTAGCTGAGTAAAAGTCCTTTTTTTTTTTTGCTGAAAACAATGAGAATAGTTTCATTCAAATGAATGGAATTTCCTGTCTCTCTAGTGATGTCATCAGACAATGTTTTGCACTGTTAAGAGATTCCTACTGTGTATAAGAGCAAGTGTACACAATGTATTCTTTTCCAGCAGCACAGTAAGTGATTTTATATCCTCAGTGTCTACATAATCAGTGCTGCTGCGCCTGCATTAAAAATATAGATTAATCACTGGGGGAGGGCTTGAGTCAAATATTAAACATGTGATTTATACAGAATGCCTGCATCAAATCACACTGGAAAAAAAGCCTGTGCATTATACAAGCAGTGATCCTCATCTTGCACCAAAGGGAGTTTGGGGACCAGACTGTCCTTTTTTGAGGCCAAAGTAGTAGAGTAGAAAAAACAATTGATTGTACAGCGCCTTTTAATAAGGGATGTTTATACAGGATAAACCCTGCAAGGTAGCTGAAAAGATTTTTTAAACTGACCCAATCACCTAAACACTGCTTGTGCTGTGATTGTAGAGAATAAAATAATATGAAAAATGATCTGTACATTGTGTAAGTAGAACTAATTTTATCATAACACATGTTTTAAATGTCTGTGGAGTCTCATGCTTGTGACATCACACGTGGCTTTATATGTAAATGAACTGCTTTTCAATGGGAAATGTATCATTTGCATATCCAGCCACAAGGTGATGTCATAACTAGGAGACTCCACAGAATATTCATTTATGCAGTGTACAGATATTTCTTTTGCCAGTCCCTTTAAAGCAAGCAGCTCAGAGTGCTGTTAATATGAGGCTGCTGAAGAAAGGAATCGCTGTGGGAGAGATGAGCCAAGCTGTGCTTGGTTATTACTGGTAATTCTGCGCCATAGAGTATGCATTAGTCACTGTGACCAGTGGCTCTACATTTACAATGCTCTGCATTGTGATATACAGTGTGATATCTGTGCAGACTCTGCCTGGTTTTATTCTATATCTGTATTGGGGAGGGGGGGGGGGGGGGGGGGGGGTGGCTGAGCATCTGATTATATATATATATTTGCAGAATGACTTTATTCATGCAAGAGTGAACTGCAGGGAATAAATATCAAATGCAGCTGAATAGGAGAATTATTCTAACTCAGCTACTTTGGCCTCAAGTTTGAATAGAAGCCCATAATGTCTTCACTGGACACGGAGCAGTAAAGGATGCACTCATACAACACATAAACTTGCAAGGGGGGTGAATAAAAGCATTACATGCAGAAATAGCATTTAATGTTGGTGCAATCAATGTTTTACTTTTCTGACATTTGCGAATGCACCTGCTGTACCCCTCTTCTGTTACTCTCTCATAACCCAGAACCCCCCCCCCCTTCAACGAGATATGGATGGGTAGCATACGGGCCGGTACTCCGGCTGTTATGGACTACAGCTCCCATAATGCATGTTCAGCAAACTGGTTGGAGATACAAAAGGCAGTTTTTTAGGTTCAGGTTAAGAATGCATTGGGCTTTGGCCACATGGGGGCGCCAGACACTTCTGGGTGCTGCTGGCTGAGTTGATGGGTATTAAAGGAAAGTGACAAAGGGGATCAGCATGGTCACATCATAGGGAAGATCTTAAAACATCAGTTACTCAAAAACGAAATGAAAACATGATATGGCCCCATCATGCTCCATGATATGGCCCCATCGACACTCCAGTTCTGGTGGGCCCTAGCACTGACAAGTGTTTGTATTTAGTTCTGAGTAACCTTAGGTTTAAGATCTGACCTGCATTCCGTGTGAGCTGTTCCCTTTATGTATATCTGTAGGTATAGCTTGGAGGAAAGATGTAACAGGGGGGATATGATAGAAACATTTATATACTATAATATTTATATGATATATGCTGGTTTAGGGGTTCCATTCTCTATATATTAATATTTATATTATATATGCTGGTTTAGGGGTATTATTCTATGTGTATTAATATTTATATTATATATGCTGGTTAAGGGGTTCCATTCTCTATATATTAATATTTATATGATATATACTGGTTAAGGGGTTCCATTCTCTAAACATTAATATTTATATTATATATGCTGGTTAAGGGGTTCCATTCTCTATATATTAATATTTATATGATATATGCTGGTTAAGGGGTTCCATTCTCTATACATTAATATTTATATTATATATGCTGGTTAAGGGGTTCCATTCTCTATATATTAATATTTATATGATATATGCTGGTTAAGGGGTTCCATTCTCTATACATTAATATTTATATTATATATGCTGGTTAAGGGGTTCCATTCTCTATACATTAATATTTATATTATATATGCTGGTTTAGGGGTTCCATTCTCTATTTATTAATATTTATTTTATATATGCTGATTAAGGGGTTCCATTCTCTATATATTAATATTTATATTATATATGGTGGTTAAGGGGTTCCATTCTCTATATATTAATATTTATATTATATATGGTGGTTAAGGGGTTCCATTCTCTATATATTAATATTATATATGCTGGTTTAGGGGTTCCATTCTCTATATATTAATATTATATATGCTGGTTTAGGGGTTCCATTCTCTATTTATTAATATTTATATTATATATGCTGGTTTAGGGGTTCCATTCTCTATTTATTAATATTTATATGATATATGCTGGTTAAGGGGTTCCATTCTCTATATATTAATATTTATATGATATATGCTGGTTTAGGGGTTCCATTCTCTATATATTAATATTTATATGATATATGCTGGTTTAGGGGTTCCATTCTCTATATATTAATATTATATATGCTGGTTAAGGGGTTCCATTCTCTCTATATTAATATTTATATTATATATGCTGGTTAAGGGGTTCCATTCTCTATATATTATTAAATATGCTGGTTTAGGGGTCTCATTCACTCTATCTTAATCTTTATATGATATATGCTGGTTTAGGGGTTCCAGTCTCTATATATTAATATTTATATTATATATGCTGGTTTAGAGATTCCATTCTCTCTATATTAATCTTTATATTATATATGCTGGTTTAGGGGTCTCATTCTCTCTATATTAATCTTTATATGATATATGCTGGTTTAGGGGTTCCATTCTCTCTATATTAATCTTTATATTATATATGCTGGTTTAGGGGTTTCATTCTCTCTATATTAATATTATATATGCTGGTTTAGGGGTTCCATTCTCTATTTATTAATATTTATATTATATATGCTGGTTTAGGGGTTCCATTCTCTATTTATTAATATTTATATGATATATGCTGGTTAAGGGGTTCCATTCTCTATATATTAATATTATATATGCTGGTTAAGGGGTTCCATTCTCTATATATTAATATTTATATGATATATGCTGGTTAAGGGGTTCCATTCTCTATATATTAATATTTATATGATATATGCTGGTTTAGGGGTTCCATTATCTATATATTAATATTTATATGATATATGCTGGTTTAGGGGTTCCATTCTCTATATATTAATATTATATATGCTGGTTAAGGGGTTCCATTCTCTCTATATTAATATTTATATTATATATGCTGGTTAAGGGGTTCCATTCTCTATATATTATTAAATATGCTGGTTTAGGGGTCTCATTCTCTCTATATTAATCTTTATATGATATATGCTGGTTTAGGGGTTCCAGTCTCTATATATTAATCTTTATATTATATATGCTGGTTTAGAGATTCCATTCTCTCTATATTAATCTTTATATTATATATGCTGGTTTAGGGGTCTCATTCTCTCTATATTAATCTTTATATGATATATGCTGGTTTAGGGGTTCCATTCTCTCTATATTAATCTTTATATTATATATGCTGGTTTAGGGGCTTCATTCTCTCTATATTAATATTATATATGCTGGTTTAGGGGTTCCATTCTCTCTATATATTAATATTATATATGCTGGTTTAGGGGTTCCATTCTCTATATATTAATATTATATATGCTGGTTTAGGGGTTCCATTCTCTATATATTAATATTATATATGCTGGTTTAGGGGTCTCATTCTATTTATTGCTATGGTAAGAGCTTGCAGACTGCATCCCTGGGGGGTCACAGACCTCTTGGTCATGATAAAGGGACAGCACATGTTGATTGCTATAATGATGGAGGTAAAATGAGATTAATGTTAATACCACCCATTACATCAACACCACTGCAACCACAACGCTCAGCCAGCCCAAGGAACCCAATACTCCTGTCTGGAGTATCCCTCCCTCCCTCTGAATGGCTGGGCATGTTGGGAGTGGGAGTCCAGCGCAGTTGCCAGCCTAGCCCTGTGTCATTACAGCCAGCTCCAGCTGTTCAGCAGACAGAGCCTCCCCACCCTCCCGGGTTTTTCTGGGAGTTGTAGTTCTTTCTCCTGTAGAGTTCTGTCTGATTCGCAGGGCACAGGACTGTATTTCCCGGCAGGCCCTGCGGCTGTCTGGCTTGTCCCAGTCTGTAGCATTCTTTGCTGCTGATGTGTGAGGGAGCTGCAGGCTTTGGGGGTCGCTTCCCCTCTCCTCTCTCTCCCTTAAAGGCACAGCCCATGTGGAGGAACATGCACCCCATGTTGCACATATACTGAGGATCAGGAGGGGGTAAGTTGGGGATTCCTCAAATAATAACAATAATTAATAATTAAACAAATACCAACCAATGAGCTGATTTCTTGTCTCAACCCTTTGAATGCAAGATAGATGAGCAACACATTGATCCCCACCAGTCCTCAAATGGTTAACGCCTTCCAGCCCTGCAGATCAAAACAAAAAAATACAAATCCTTTAAAAAAAAAAAAAAATACAGTAAAAATTATTCAGTTTTAAGAAAATGCAGGAGTCACATGGAAGAGTTTCCAAATAACTGCCCCTCACTGCCCCTCACACCAGGAGTCATCTGTTTTGCTCTGTTAAAGCAGGTAGTGAAGGGGGTAGCCTTAGAAACTATTTTTTACCTTTTATAATGTATTGCTTTTATTATTATTATCATTATTATTATTATTATCATTATTATTATAAAGGGCAGTGGCCTATAGCTTTTGGAATAGTGGATGGGGGATTTATTAACTCCTTTGCTGCCAGTTACATGGATCTACTTTTTGCTTCCTTCTTTTCTTTGCAAAAGATTTTTAAAAAGTGAAAAAGTTTTTTTATGTTGACCAAATAGATGTTTGCTGTCTGGATATTCTTTTTTTTATTTATTAAACATTTTTTTTTTTAATAATTTCACTGCCGAGGGTTAAATATACAATTCCTGCGGTGCCGGAAGGGGTTAATCTCAATAGACCATGTTTTGGCATCTTTACAGGGGGCTGGAGCAATGGAAGAGGCTGTAACCAAATACTATTTCCTATTGGTTCCTTCGCAGATCTTTAGAATCGCTTCTCCTTCCAAGACTTGCATACACCTCCATGGCTTCCAAACTCCTGCGAGCTGTCATACTTGGACCCCCAGGATCTGGCAAAGGGACCCTGTGCCAGAGGATTGCCAAAAACTTCGGGCTCCAGCATCTTTCCAGCGGTAATTTCCTGAGACAAAATATCCGAGCGAGCACTGGTAAGAACAATTTTATGTTAAAAAAAAGAAAGCTAGCTCCTGTGACACACACACACCCATAATACTCTACCCGGATGCACTGCATGGCTTCCTTAAAAATGTTTTAGGGAATTTGCCAAGATAGAGAATAACTTGCAACCCGGCTGCGGCTTGTCTTATTGATCAACAGCAAGCAAAGACATGCTGGGTACTGCAGGATTAAATGGACTATTTGCAAATCCAGACAGTATTTATACTGTAAAAACATTTAGGAAATTAGAGGGACTAATCAGGATGTTACTCTGCAGATAGTCTTGGCTACTAGTGGACCAGCATCTCAATTGAACAAGGTATTCCTTCTCTGTCGGTGTCTCTGTACCCCCATGGTATGTAACTCAGATACCTGGCTTGTTTGCACTGTCTATATGTATGTAAACATTACAATCACGTCACTGGTATATTAATATATCTTGATGCTGCAAGGCAGGCCGCGGCTTGCCTTGTACGATTGTACAGCACTCTGGAATATGTCGGCGCTCTAGCAATAAGCGAGTGATATTTTTGCAAGTTCCTTGTTTACGTTTCTGGATTTGTAGTGAGGGTAAAGTTTTGGGGTTTATTAGAAGTCTTGATCACACTGTCAGGATAGATCTGATAGAGCTGCCCGGCTGGGCTGCAGAGTATTGGGCTTTTTTTTTTCGTCTGTAGATTGTATCGCTGGTTTATTCGCTGGGTGTAATCTCCTCCAGGTGAAATTTACAGCCCACTAGTGGAGGTTTTGCAAACAGTTTATTCCTGGATCGTTTGCACAATAGAAAAAAAGAGAGAGAGAGAGGAAAGCATTGCTACAGGGAAATAAACACCAGGCTGGTACTGCAGACAGATTGACAGGGGAGAGATAAAAACAAATGCCTGTATGGAACTAGCAATCATCTCCTCGGCATCCATCAGCCAGATCAGACTCTATATTGTGACTTATCACATGTCACTGGTTCTTAAAGGGACTCTGACCACTAAACGTACTTATACTGTGAATGTAGAAAATACAAATTTTTTTTATACATTTAAAAATAGGTTTTAAAAGACAACTGTAGCAAAAAATTAAATTTTGTTTAATTGAAAGATGACATTGAGTGTAGGCATTTTGTATAGAAATGCTTTAATGAAAGAATACAAATAAAGTACATTGAGCCATCTTTACTCCATATAGCTCTACCAGGAGGCAGACAGTTTAGAATCTTTGGTCAGATCTTTGTTCATCTGAACCAAGGTGAGTGAAGATCTGACCCAAGATTCTAACCAACATGTCTGCCCCCTGAGAGAGCTATATGGAGTAAAGATTCTAACCAACATGTCTGCCCCCTGAGAGAACTATATGGAGTAAAGATTCTAACCAACATGTCTGACCCCTGAGATAGCTATATGGAGTAAAGATTCTAACCAACATGTCTGCCCCCTGAGAGAACTATATGGAGTAAAGATTCTAACCAACATGTCTGCCCCCTGAGAGAACGATATGGAGTAAAGATTCTAACCAACATGTCTGCCCCCTGAGAGAACTATATGGAGTAAAGATTCTAACCAACATGTCTGCCCCCTGAGAGAGCTATATGGAGTAAAGATTCTAACCAACATGTCTGCCCACTGAGAGAACTATATGGAGTAAAGATTCTAACCAACATGTCTGCCCCCTGAGAGAACGATATGGAGTAAAGATTCTAACCAACATGTCTGCCCCCTGAGAGAACTATATGGAGTAAAGATTCTAACCAACATGTCTGCCCCCTGAGAGAGCTATATGGAGTAAAGATTCTAACCAACATGTCTGCCCACTGAGAGAACGATATGGAGTAAAGATTCTAACCAACATGTCTGCCCCCTGAGAGAACTATATGGAGTAAAGATTCTAACCAACATGTCTGCCCCATGAGAGAACTATATGGAGTAAAGATTCTAACCAACATGTCTGCCCCCTGAGAGAACTATATGGAGTAAAGATTCTAACCAACATGTCTGCCCCATGAGAGAACTATATGGAGTAAAGATTCTAACCAACATGTCTGCCCCCTGCGAGAACTATATGGAGTAAAGATTCTAACCCACATGTCTGTCCCCTGAGAGAACTACATGAAGTAAAGATTCTAACCAACATGTCTGCCCCATGAGAGAACTATATGGAGTAAAGATTCTAACCAACATGTCTGCCCCCTGAGATAACTATATGGGATAAAGAAGGCTTAATAAGGCACTTAATTTGTATTCTTTCATTAAAGAATTTCTATATAAATCATCTACACTTGACACAATCTTTTCAAATAAACAAACAAAAGATTTTTTTTTTCGTCCTTAAAGTTGTCCTTTAACCCCTTCATGACGCTAGGTGCTTGCGTCCCAAACGACGCAAGCACCAAAACGTCACAAATTGTTCCTGGCCACTGATCACAAGGTGATCGGTAGCCAGGAACACTCTGGCAGAGACCCGATCAGGGTCTTTATAGACCCTGTGGGTCCCTGCCAAAAGATCGCGAGACCTCCGGACGTCACGTGTGACGTCACGGAGGCGTGCCCGAACCCGGAAGTTCGGGCACGGCGAGATTTAGAGAAATGTAGCCGGTGCTCGCTTTGAGCACCGGCTACATTTTCCCTGTCGGACTGAGGCCACACATTTAAAACATAATTGTCTCCAAACATGTGCATTGATTTGGTCTGTTTCTTGGATCTATACAGCACTGCGTGCACAGGCCAACTAAATCATCTTTAGGCCCTGCAATGTCAGATTGCACAGCATAGATTGGTATAGGAGACCTGTATATTCTGTTTTTAGTTATAGTGACTTTGGTGTGTATGCGACACTCCAGCAGGGATGGAGTTAACATGGTAAGATGGCAGCAAGAAGAGTAAAGAGGATTGAGGAGATTTAAATGAACAGTTTGTTTGTGGTTAAATATTTCACAGATTGCCTAATTGTTCAACCTGGAGGGTAAAACCAAAGAGTTTGACAGTCGCACGTGGACTGAGCACGGATATTAAATTGGAGTACGCTGCCTCAGAATGATGGGAGTTACATTAGGAGTAGATCAAAGCTAAAATAAATCCACGAAGAGTGTTTTGTAGATGGGGAGAGCTTTATGTAAATACATCTTATTTATTATTAGTAGTATTAGATCACAGATATCTCTCTGTGTGGGGGAAGGAGGGGAACATGTTTACTTTGATTCTGGACCAAGCTCTCCGTAGGAAGAGACGAGCAGTGTGTGGAATAATACTGCTTTGTTTTTTCATGATTAAATATCCTGTCCCTTCATTCTTTAAATCATATTTTGTAAATAGAAGGCGGTGTAAAAAAGAAAAGAAAAAAGAAAAGTAAATAAACCACTGCAGGGAGCAGTGAAGCCAAACGTAATTTGCATGGTCTGCTAGGGAGAGAAAAAGGCTTCTATATCACGTACCTGCCTCCTGCGGCACTATGGGTTCACTGAACGAGCCCGGTGGCTGAAGAGCAAACTAGTCGGCGTGTATGTACGTCCATACTGAGATGGCAGGGTTCAGCACTAAAGTCTAGCAGCACTTACTCCATACTAAATTAAAGTTTGGATTGACTGTTGCTTTAAAGGGGTAAGTTCTACGTAGGGTGCTCGATTTTTTTTTTTTTTTTTAGAACAAAAACAGAAATAGATCTGTCCAGTATTTTCCCCTAGATTTTTATATTGCTGTTGCCATAGCAACAGTCCTGCCTCTCGGTCCAATCCCCTCCTTATTGGATGCCACTGAATTTAGAAGCCCCGCTGAAATTCTAATCAAAGTAAATTTCAGGAAAACTGTACCTTGTTTTAAAGTAAAAATAACCGCATTTCATGGATATTAAACACTTGTACAACATACACAAAACAAGCGAGGTGGATGTGCCCTGCTTTGAAGAAGAACTGAGTTATTGTTTGTTCCTGGGGTTTGACAAACATCCCAGTAAACACAATCCATGCCATCAAACAGCAAATGATCTTACCGCTGATGCCAGCTAAACACACTAATGGACACTACCGTGTTTGAGAAATGAATTATTAATGGACATGCTCTGTAAGGCAAGCTGTCGGAGATCGGATTATCCATTCATCCACATTCTATTTGCCTGGAGCCCATGTTCTAGGTCATTAAAGGGGCCGAACATGGCCCCACAAGCTTACTATGGAACAAGGCTTGACAAATCCCAGGAAACCCCTCCTGCTGTCTCTTAACTTTTCATGATTGTTCATCGAATGCTAAAGAAGAACCATTTCCCCTGGCTCCTTATCATGACCGGCCTGGCTCCTTATCATGACCGGGCTGGCTCCTTATCATGGCCGGGCTGGCTCCTTATCATGGCCGGGCTGGCTCCTTAACATGACGGGCTGGCTTCTTAACATGACCGGGCTGGCTCCTTATCATGACCGGGCTGGCTCCTTATCATGACCGGGCTGGCTCCTTAACATGACCGGGCTGGCTCCTTAACATGACCGGGCTGGCTCCTTATCATGACCGGGCTGGCTCCTTATCATGACCGGGCTGGCTCCTTAACATGACCGGGCTGGCTCCTTATCATGACCGGGCTGGCTCCTTATCATGACCGGGCTGGCTCCTTATCATGACCGGGCTGGCTCCTTAACATGACCGGGCTGGCTCCTTATCATGACCGGGCTGGCTCCTTAACATGGCCGGGCTGGCTCCTTATCATGACCGGGCTGGCTCCTTATCATGACCGGGCTGGCTCCTTAACATGACCGGGCTGGCTCCTTAACATGACCGGGCTGGCTCCTGTAACAACCGGCTATAGGTACACTGAGCCCTCACTATAATAATCATACTGTAACCCATCCATGTTACCCGGGTTAATATTAGATTATTTCCAGGTATTCAATCGACAAGTAAGAGCTCCTTATATATAATGAAATACTTACACAAGTAGTAGCTTGTTTTTTTCTTTCTTTCTTTTTTATTGGAATATAATATGTTAATAACTGGAATGTGACAGTCCTTCATTAAAGGGTTGCCACGTTCTCTTAAAATGAATTTCACCCGTGCCATTGCCTCCCTAGAGCTATCATTGGCCATGGGTGTATTTGTACTGGCCGTCTGCTGGCTGGGTGACAAGTCTATCATTAGAGGGGTATTTTACGTAGTGGGCCATTGGTAATGGCATTTATTATAAGAGAAGGAATGGCAGCCTCCAGGATCATTATTGTTACACTTCGCTATCTGCAGATATATTGAGAGTTGGCTCCGCTGTACACCTTCTCTCACTGCGGATCACTTCTGGTCAATGAACCCCAGGGCCACTGGGACCCTCCTCTGATTTCCAAGGTGAACCTTTGCAGCACCGGAGGGGGCTAGCTCCCCATGGGGGATTGTTTACATCAGTTTAATTTGACTTGCAGAAGGAGGGGCTGATTTTTCCTTTTGAAGGAACCTGGGAGAGAGCGTGATCGCAGAAAGATATAGAATTAAAGAAAAAAGGATTGCTTTATAGCTGACTCGGAAGACGAAATAAATGATCTACTCAATGAAGAGAGAACTGCAAGGAATAGAGGTGGGAATTTCAAACTTAATGCCAATGTAACCGAGTTGGAAAAAATCTTCAATGCAGCTGAGAGAATGGGAGAATTATTACAACTTTGGCCTTAATTCTGAAATTCCGTCTCAGTTCCCTGCAATTTTCTATTTATTGAGTAGACCCCGCTAATCTGTTATTTTTATAAGCTGATAACTGCAGGGGGGGATTATGGCTTGGAATATGAAGGCTGCTATTTTATAGTCATTTAATGGCCCAATAAATGCATGCTAGTGATTAAAATGTTTAAAAGGACAGTCCAGGTATCAAATTAAGTTTGATTCCTCTGATATTTGTAAGCTACAACAATATTGTCTAAACTGTACATTGTACAGCATTTTTTTGCTTAAGAATGCATGCAGGAATTATTCAGAAATGCCTTTCAATGTTTCCTGTTCCAGCACTCCCCCCCCCCCCCCCCCGGTCTTGTTTACTTGCAAGATGATCAGTGCAGATGGACTAGGCCCTCTTGTCCAAGGCATTTGCAGTAACAATGGTTAGAAGATAGTAACTGCCTCCTTGCTTTTTTGACGATAGTGATTGGAGGGGCAGAACAAGGGGTGGGCTGAGAAATGTTGGCATGGGGGGGGGGGGGGGGCAAAAGCAATTTACTTGCTGCCACTTCTTCAGCCCACCTGATATCATCAGAGACAGACACACATAGAGATCTGCTGATGGACAGACAGACAAGACAATTGGACAGAGAGATTGAAAGTGCTAGCCAGTCGTGCAGCCCCAGCAGATTGATAGAGATTAGATAGCAGCCCGGGGGTCACAGTTGCCCTCCCCTTGGAAGCATGGCAGCTGGTGGTTAGAGGGTAAAATGGCATGTACTATCAAAACAGACTCAGTTATCCTTTAAATTGTTACATTTACTATTCATTTATTCAGCCAGTTTTTGTTTAATCCATACTGGATTGACCTTTAACCTTTATGAAAAACATGACAGACCAGTAAGGAAGCAGCTGTACAGACAAAGAGGGGTCCCATCCCATCCCATCCCATGAAACGTAGGTCTGTCTCAGCATGATGCCTGACGGCCCGCCCTCTTTTTGGCCCCGCCCATACCACATGCTGGGACTGGTCAGTAAGTGTGCTAGTGCTTGCTACTAAAAAGTCAGCAAAGCAGGTAGAGCTCGGAGGAACAGCTATATGCTATATGTGTGGGTGTGGCTAGATGATAAACCAGCCCTTACTCTGCCCTAATTGTATTCATGCTCCACCCACATTTTGCAAGTTCCTCTAATAAGCCACTCCCACTTGCCTCCAGCCTAGACATTTTGGCAGCCAGTGCAGATACTTCTAACCTCCAAATCTTATTTTTTCCAGTCTCTGTGTTTGGCATCCAGTATCTTCACGTTCTTCCCATGTGGATCAGTCTGCATTTGCAGCTATTCCTTATAATGTGGCTGTTGAGGCCGTTTGTCAGGATTGAAGTGTAAGACGATATTATGTTGGTCTTCGGACTGTGTGACTCCAGTATAATGTGTTTATGACCTTCGTATGTTTCTCTGCTGACCTTGGGTACAAATGCTGCTGATACCGTTAGTAACAGAGTGGCTTGGCCCGTGTATATAATTAACCTACAGTCAAATGCATGGCTGCTTTACGTAGTCCTGCTAAGTATATTCATCCAGGCCAGATTTCAACATAATAAACTGCATGACCATGGACCGGCCTTAGCCAGCAATTAGATTTGCACTCAGGACTTGCCTCAGCACCTATTTTGCACTCAGGACTACTATGCCTCAGCACCTATTTTGCACTCAGGACCCACTTTGCACGCTGGACTTACCCCAGCACCCACTTTGCACGCAGGACTTGCCCCAGCACCCACTTTGCACGCAGGACTTGCCCCAGCACCCACTTTGCACGCAGGACTTGCCCCAGCACCCACTTTGCACGCAGGACTTGCCCCAGCACCCACTTTGCACGCAGGACTTGCTCCAGCACCCACTTTGCACGCAGGACTTGCTCCAGCACCCACTTTGCACGCAGGACGTGGTCCATACATTCTTGGCCAAGATGCATGTTGTGTCCCCTACCCCACTACACGTATACCGTAACCATCAGGCATTTGCATAACTCTCAACAGGCCCATCTGCCTCTATATAGAGTGTCTTCCTCACTGGATAGGGTTTAGATAAACCGTTTATGATCTAGAAAGAAATCTTGGAACATAACGTCCACAGATAAAGGAGACTAAACTCATCTTTGGTTTGGTAAAGGATTTAAAAACCCTGCTCTGTTCTAATACTTTTATTGTTTTTGTTTTTTTATATAGCCTGATTGCATTGATATATATATATATATATTTGTCTCTTCAGTAAACATCATTGGCCCTCTTTTGGTTTGAATAATGCTGGAGTTATAATGATCTCAGTAACTTTTTTATTATTATTTTTATTATGATTATTGTTGCAGAAGGAATTTCTTTATTATGTGGAGTATTGGGGTTAGTTATCTTTCAGGAGAAGCTCTGCAAACCTGGAGTTCCATCTTATTGATATCTAGGAATATTGATGGGGTCCTCACTCTTCCTCATCCAATCGGGACAAGAAAATCATTGGCCTGGGCTTTAGGGGGGCAGATATTCAGGATGCCTGCAAAGTCCAAACATATTAGCATTTTAGAAGTCCATGTGCTCTAATGTGGACGGTCTCTGGATCCTAGTCTGGACCTCACACAATGACTGTGTCTTTGGGGGTGAAACACATGTGTGAAGTCACTGTTGCCCTTACTGACATCCTGCACATGCACAGTGGGCATTCACAGACATGCATCTCTGTGGGAACCCACTGAACTTCATTTATCATCATGGGAGAGCCAATCTCCATCAAACAAGTTCTGCACTTACAAAATAAATGTAAAAAAGAAAACATTTAACCTGGGATAAATTAAGCTTATTTGGAGATTATTCGCATTTGGGAAAGCGTCCTAGCCATTTATTGCCCTTAAATGAACTTCCCTGCACCCGACTGAGAATCTTTGCTACGCTGGGGCTGCACCATATGTGATAAACTGAAGTAATTCAGGGGCAACATTCTAAATATGGCGCAGCCGCCATGGCAGCCGGCACAGAGTTCCTGCTGATTGTTCCATTTTTAGATAGCTTGGTGCATGGTCGCTATAGCTCACTACTTCCTAAACATTCCTGTGACTTCCTCAGCACCCTTGGGTGTGACCCAGATTATTTTGCACCAGTTTAAACATGTCTTTTGCGAGTCCCCCTGCGGCAGTCCCCAGGTTTCTGGCCAGAGGATGGGAATCTTGCCCTCACTATCTGTTCTTCTGTTTTTTTTTTTCTGGAATAATGGGATATTGAAGGTTATTATTCATCTTTTACATATGTGAGTGACAGACCATACTTTCTAGCTGTTGACAGCCTCTGTCCCTCACCCCCCCCCCCCCCCCGCCCCACAGGCTCAAACAAAAGGTCACCCAGGCATATCAAGGTTTTTCCTTTGAGCTAAATAAAGCCATGGAAATATTTGGGAGAGTGAATGTACACAAAGTGCCCCTCGTCAGGTGATGCATGCTTTCTATGGTCCCCCTGTTTAAAGTCCCCAAAAAATCTAGAAGCTTTGCAACCTGTAAATCAAAGAAAGGGATCTGTCTATTATTATTTTTTTTTGACTCCTAAACACTGCAAATAAAGGGAAACTGTTTTATTGCTGTCGCCATAGCAACAGTCCTGCCTGTGCATCTAAGCTCTGCTTATTGGAAGGTCACTGAAAATTTAGAAGCCCCGTAAAAATGATTTTCAATGTAAAACTACAGGAGAACTATACATTTTACAGTAGAAATAAGTACATATTCCCACACCCCCTTCAATATTTTTATTCAAGGTCATCTTATAATCAGATCTCATATAGAGGTAACTTGGACCCTTCTTGTGGGCAGACAGAGGATGTCACCTGACCTCCTCACGCTCCATCTCAGAAGGGTCAGGCAGCTTCAAGGATGTCTGTGTGCACTGAGCAGTGCACAGGCATCTTCCAGCTGCCCCACTAAACGCCAAGGATTTCAGTCCTGAGGGAAACCGTTACATGTCTGTGGGTGCATTGGCAAGTCCTGGGGGTGCATTGGCAAGTTGTGTGGGCGCATTGGCAAGTCCTGGGTGTGCATTGACAAGTTGTGGGGGCGCATTGCCTAGTCCTGGGTGTGCATTGGCAAGTCCTGGGTGTGCATTGGCAAGTTGTGGGGGCGCATTGGCAAGTTGTGGGGGCGCATTGGCAAGTTGTATAAACGCAGCACTATATACATATATCATTTACAAACCACACGCAGCCCTATATATATATATATATATATATATATATATCATTTATAAACCACACACAGCCCAATATATATATATATATCATTTATAAACCACACACAGCCCAATATATATATATATATATATATATATATATATATATATATATATATATCATTTATAAACCATTTCTGATATCCACTTAATCTTTTTTCCATTATTATTCTGGTCACTGGACATTTTTCTTTATTTGTCTTCGGCCCCCATGATGTCCGATATCCTCAGAGGGCTATTAGCCTGTGATGGAGTTTATGGCCAAAAATAATTCAGGCTAAGTAAGTAAAAAAAACAGATATTACACCTTATTTTTACATAAATTGTCCGACATTAAAAAAACAAATATACTGTCTGCTGAAAGTTTTACAAACAAATCATATATTTTTTTTAAGTCCATCGAGCAGTCCATTATCCAAAGCTGGAGAAAAGGCCTAAATCTCATCTCACCTGAGTATCTTGCATTACATGCCAACAAAAATGTCATTCATATCCTTTTATTGACCTTTTTAACATCTACTTTTTTGTACATAAATTTTATATAAATTCATCAGCACTGAAAGCCAGAACTTCAGAGAATTGAGAAGGAAATTGCAAACTTAAGGCCAAAGCAGGCTGGAGGGGGCGGGTGATGTATCTTACAACTGGGGAGCAGGCTGGAGGGGAGGGTGATGTATCTTACAACTGGGGAGCAGGCTGGAGGGGAGGGTGATGTATCTTACAACTGGGGAGCAGGCTGGAGGGGAGGGTGATGTATCTTACAACTGGGGAGCAGGCTGGAGGGGAGGGTGATGTATCTTACAACTGGGGAGCAGGCTGGAGGGGAGGGTGATGCATCGTACAACTGGGGAGCAGGCTGGAGGGGAGGGTGATGTATCTTACAACTGGGGAGCAGGCTGGAGGGGAGGGTGATGCATCGTACAACTGGGGAGCAGGCTGGAGGGGAGGGTGATGTATCTTACAACTGGGGAGCAGGCTGGAGGGGGCAGGTGATGCATCGTACAACTGGGGAGCAGGCTGGAGGGGAGGGTGATGTATCTTACAACTGGGGAGCAGGCTGGAGGGGAGGGTGATGCATCGTACAACTGGGGAGCAGGCTGGAGGGGGCGGGTGATGCATCTTACAACTGGGGAGCAGGCTGGAGGGGAGGGTGATGCATCTTACAACTGGGGAGCAGGCTGGAGGGGAGGGTGATGTATCTTACAACTGGGGAGCAGGCTGGAGGGGAGGGTGATGTATCTTACAACTGGGGAGCAGGCTGGAGGGGAGGGTGATGTACCTTACAACTGGGGAGCAGGCTGGAGGGGGCGGGGTGATGCATCGTACAACTGGGGAGCAGGCTGGAGGGGAGGGTGATGTAACTTACAACTGGGGAGCAGGCTGGAGGGGAGGGTGATGCATCGTACAACTGGGGAGCAGGCTGGAGGGGAGGGTGATGTATCTTACAACTGGGGAGCAGGCTGGAGGGGGCGGGTGATGTATCTTACAACTGGGGAGCAGGCTGGAGGGGTGTGTGGTGATGTATCTTACAACTGGGGAGCAGGCTGGAGTGGAGGGTGATTCATCGTACCACTGGGGAGCAGGCTGGAGGGGAGGGTGATGTATCTTACAACTGGGGAGCAGGCTGGAGTGGAGGGTGATGCATCGTACAACTGGGGAGCAGGCTGGAGGGGGCGGGGTGATTCATCGTACAACTGGGGAGCAGGCTGGAGGGGGCGGGGTGATGCATCGTACAACTGGGGAGCAGGCTGGAGGGGGCGGGGTGATGCATCGTACAACTGGGGAGCAGGCTGGAGGTGGGGGAGGAGTTAAGTAGTATTTGTTGGCAATCTGTGCATTTCTGCTTTGTAATGTTGATCATCGGCCAGTGCTGTGAGCAGGATACCCACAGATTAAGAAGGTTTATGCAATCCAAAAAGTTTCAAAATAATCTCCCGTCTGTTGGTGTTTTCCTGTGTCAGATTGTGCAATATCACAAAAAAGAGGAAAGTGTGTCTAACTGCACAGAGCATGCATTGTCTGTGATAATCTCTAGTTTCAGAGGGCTTAGTATTATTGTATTAGCTGTTGGTGCTATGATTACACAATTACTAATTAACATAAATAAACAATTAACATAAGTTAATATTAAACACACACCAGACAACTTGCTTTGCCCACAGAAATCCTACACTTGCAGTGCTAGCACTACTGCAGGGAATTCTGGGTAGGCATACGCAAGTAAGGTTAACAATGATCACACCCCTAGAGCATGCATAGTGCCCCTTAATGCACCAGTGCAGACTGGATTCATAGGGGGTACATTTGAGGAAAGTGGGCATTGGAGACATATGGTATGAGGGGCTGCTGTTACCCCTCCAGTTGTGCCTGGTGGTCCAGTAGAGGAGAGACACCAAGCCCAGCCCCCCGCAGAGAGTCACACGTTGACTTCAGTAAACCAGTTTGCAGCTCAGTGTTCCCTTGTGTGGAGCAGGGATATCACTAGGTGTCTGCAGTATTTAATGAGGTGATTATTAGCAGGAATCAGACACGTGGAGCAGGTGGCACCAGTAAGTGATATCTTGGCAACGTGGCGCTCCACAGACTGTGTAATATCATACATATTGAGAAACATGCACATTACTAGCTGAGTCAGGCAGAAGAAATACACTGAGCTGCCAAAAATAAGGGTATAACATGCACTATGGGTGTGTGCGGTGCCACGGGTGTAATATGCAGTATGAGTGTGTGCGGTGCCACGGGTGTAATATGCAGTATGAGTGTGCGGTGCCACGGGTGTAATATGCACTATGAGTGTGTGCGGTGCCACGGGTGTAATATGCACTATGAGTGTGTGCGGTGCCACGGGTGTAATATGCACTATGAGTGTGTGCGGTGCCACGGGTGTAATATGCAGTATGAGTGTGTGCGGTGCCACGGGTGTAATATGCAGTATGAGTGTGTGCGGTGCCACGGGTGTAATATGCAGTATGAGTGTGTGCGGTGCCACGGGTGTAATATGCACTATGAGTGTGTGCGGTGCCACGGGTGTAATATGCAGTATGAGTGTGTGCGGTGCCACGGGTGTAATATGCAGTATGAGTGTGTGCGGTGCCACGGGTGTAATATGCAGTATGAGTGTGTGCGGTGCCACGGGTGTAATATGCAGTATGAGAGTGTGTGGTGCCACGGGTGTAATATGCAGTATGAGAGTGTGCGGTGCCACGGGTGTAATATGCAGTATGAGTGTGTGTGGTGCCACGGGTGTAATATGCAGTATGAGTGTGTTCGGTGCCACGGGTGTAATATGCAGTATGAGTGTGTGCGGTGCCACGGGTGTAATATGCAGTATGAGTGTGTGCGGTGCCACGGGTGTAATATGCAGTATGAGTGTGTGCGGTGCCACGGGTGTAATATACAACACGAGTGGGCGCTGTGCCACAGGTGTAATATGCAGTATGAGTGGGCGCTGTGCCACAGGTGTAATATGCAGTATGAGTGGGCGCTGTGCCACAGGTGTAATATGCAGTATGAGTGGGCGCTGTGCCACAGGTGTAATATGCAGTATGAGTGGGCGCTGTGCCACAGGTGTAATATGCAGTATGAGTGGGCGCTGTGCCACAGGTGTAATATGCAGTATGAGTGGGCGCTGTGCCACAGGTGTAATATGCAGTATGAGTGGGCGCTGTGCCACAGGTATAATATGCAGTGGGTGGCTGGCCACAGAATCTGGTGTATGTGTATTACACACTCACAGGGGTGTTGAGTTTATTATTGTTTTTGTTTAGAGAGGACAGGACGTCTAGATAAATATCTCCAAAATAGAGCTTCTTCCAGTACGTGGATTACACTTGTGGCGGCAGCAGGGAGATCTGTATATTAATATGTGTAATAATAATAATCCCTTTCATAATAGGATTATCCCATTCCAGCTGTGAGGTCACAGTAGGGTCTACTCAATAAAGAGCGACTGGCAGGGAAGTGTAAACTAAAGCCAGAGTAGCCGAGTTGGAAAAATCCCCCCATTCAGAAGCATTGGAGAACTTTTCAAACTCGGCTACTTTGGCCTCAAGTTCCCTGCAATCCACTCTTTATTATATGATACATTGTAGTGTTGTTTTTTTCTTGCCACTTTTGACAGACAGACTGTGATTTGTTTTCTGCCCATCATGTATGCATGCTTTGTTACATGAACAGTACACGGAGGGGTTTAATCTGGGATTTAACATGATCAACGCTTTGTAAACATTACTGACCTATATTAACAGAAACATCCTTATATAAGGCTAAAATCTGGAGCGATCAACTTCTACAATAATAATAATAATAATAATAATAATAATAAGGTATTTAACCAGGAAGGGGCAGTGAGATCTTCTCTAATTTTTAAGTACGATTACCCAACTTAATGGTACTCATTTTATACACCTCACAAGGATGAAGAGCTGAATCAAACCTGCCAAGAACTGACGCTGCAACTGTAGGAATTGAACAGATTGGTGCATTAGCCCACTGGGCCATCTCACCCGCATTACCCATAAATAAAAGTAGTAATTTCTACCTTTCTATACAATTGTCATGTCTCTTTCTCATTCCCTACACCTTACCTGTCTGTCTCTGATGATAATCAATGAACTGATGACTTTGTACCAAGAGCCACAAAATTAGTCTCGCCCCCCGGGCCAAAAGATGCCAGCGTTCCCCTGGTAAGGAAGCCCAATACCATGATTGAGATTCCCACAGCTCTGGGATCCACAGGATGTTATATAGTCCTACAGACACATCACAAGTCACATCGCTATTCAATAAAAAGATTCCCCATAGGAACATAGAATGTATCAGCTGAGAAGAACCATTCGGTCCATGTAGTCTGCCCAATATTCTAAATACTTTCATTAGTCCCTGGCCTTATCTTATATCTAGGATAGCCTTATACCTATCCCATGCAAGCTTAAACTCCTTCACTGTATTAACCTCTACCACTTCTACTGGAAGGCTATTCCATGCATCTACTACCCTCTCAGTATAGTAATACTTTCATTAGTCCCTGACCTTATCTTATATCTAGGATAGCCTTATACCTATCCCATGCATGCTTAAACTCCTTCACTG
Source organism: Pelodytes ibericus (assembly GCA_036172795.1). NCBI lineage: Eukaryota > Metazoa > Chordata > Amphibia > Anura > Pelodytidae > Pelodytes > Pelodytes ibericus. The sequence continues at coordinate 7,663,792 of CM069865.1, forward strand.
TATTAACCTCTACCACTTCTACTGGAAGGCTATTCCATGCATCTACTACCCTCTCAGTATAGTAATACTTTCATTAGTCCCTGACCTTATCTTATATCTAGGATAGCCTTATACCTATCCCATGCATGCTTAAACTCCTTCACTGTATTAACCTCTACCACTTCTACTGGAAGACTATTCCATGCATCTACTACCCTCTCAGTAATGTAATACTTTCATTAGTCCCTGGCCTTATCTTATATCTAGGATAGCCTTATACCTATCCCATGCATGCTTAAACTCCTTCACTGTATTAACCTCTACCACTTCTACTGGAAGGCTATTCCATACATCCACTACCCTCTCAGTAAGTAATACTTTCATTAGTCCCTGACCTTATCTTATATCTAGGATAGCCTTATACCTATCCCATGCATGCTTAATCTCCTTCACTGTATTAACCTCTACCACTTCTACTGGAAGACTATTCCATCCATCCACTACCCTCTCAGTAATGTAATACTTTCATTAGTCCCTGGCCTTATCTTATATCTAGGATAGTCTTATACCTATCCCACGCATGCTTAAACTACTTCACTGTATTAACCTCTACCACTTCTACTGGAAGACTATTCCATACATCCACTACCCTCTCAGTAAAGTAATACTTTCATTAGTCCCTGACCTTATCTTATATCTAGTATAGCCTTATACCTATCCCACGTATGCCTAAACTCCTTCACTGTATTAACCTCTACCACTTCTGCTGGAAGACTATTCCATACATCCACTACCCTCTCAGTAATGTAATACTTTCATTAGTCCCTGGCCTTATCTTATATCTAGGATAGCCTTATATCTATCCCACGCATGCTTAAACTCCTTCACTGTATTAACCTCTACCACTTCTACTGGAAGCCTATTCCATACATCCACTACCCTCTCAGTAATGTAATACTTTCATTAGTCCCTGGCCTTATGTTATATCTAGGATAGCCTTATACCTATCCCATGCATGCTTAAACTCCTTCACTGTATTAACCTCTACCACTTCTACTGGAAGACTATTCCATACATCCACTACACTCTCAGTAAAGTAATACTTTCATTAGTCCCTGACCTTATCTTATATCTAGGATAGCCTTATACCTATCCCATGCATGCCTAAACTCCTTCACTGTATTAACCTCTACCACTTCTGCTGGAAGACTATTCCATACATCCACTACCCTCTCAGTAATGTAATACTTTCATTAGTCCCTGGCCTTATCTTATATCTAGGATAGCCTTATATCTATCCCACGCATGCTTAAACTCCTTCACTGTATTAACCTCTACCACTTCTGCTGGAAGACTATTCCATACATCCACTACCCTCTCAGTAATGTAATACTTTCATTAGTCCCTGGCCTTATCTTATATCTAGGATAGCCTTATATCTATCCCACGCATGCTTAAACTCCTTCACTGTATTAACCTCTACCACTTCTACTGGAAGACTATTCCATACATCCACTACCCTCTCAGTAATGTAATACTTTCATTAGTCCCTGGCCTTATGTTATATCTAGGATAGCCTTATACCTATCCCACGCATGCTTCAACTCCTTCACTGTATTAACCTCTACCACTTCTACTGGAAGCCTATTCCATGCATCCACTACCCTCTCAGTAAAGTAATACTTTAATTAGTCCCTGGCCTTATCTTATATCTAGGATAGCCTTACACCTATCCCATGCATGCTTAAACTCCTTCACTGTATTAACCTCTACCACTTCTACTGGAAGACTATTCCATACATCCACTTCCCTCTCAGTAATGTAATACTTTCATTAGTCCCTGACCTTATCTTATATCTAGGATAGCCTTATACCTATCCCATGCATGCTTAAACTCCTTCACTGTATTAACCTCTGCCACTTCTACTGGAAGACTATTTCATACACCCACTACACTCTCAGTAATGTAATACTTTCATTAGTCCCTGGCCTTATCTTATATCTAGGATAGCCTTATACCTATCCCATGCATGCTTAAGCTCCTTCACTGTATTAACCTCTGCCACTTCTACTGGAAGACTATTTCATACATCCACTATCCTCTCAGTAATGTAATACTTTCATTAGTCCCTGGCCTTATCTTATATCTAGGATAGCCTTATACCTATCCCATGCATGCTTAATCTCCTTCACTGTATTAACAGCTACCACTTCTACTGGAAGACTATTCCATGCATCCACTACCCCCTCAGTAAGGTAATACTTCTGATATTCCTTTCAAACCTTTGCCCCTCTAATTTAAGAGAATGTTCTCTACACTGTTGGCATCAAACCTGGGCTACATATTTAATTCTCTGCATATAACATTCCTCTTTCATACACCGTTATTTGAGACGCATAATCCAAATGTGATTAACGGATTTCTATACATGGAAAGTTACTCTCTTAATAATGTTTTAATTAGTCAGTGCTTAATATCAACAGGGGGCGAGGGCTTTGCAAGTTGGATTTTCTTTTTTTTAATAATATCTGATTTACGGCACATCTCACCGCGAATGGAAAGCAATGAAAAAGCCTCTCTTATAGCATGATACCTACTCAGGAGGACACTATATCATCAGTGTCCCCATTACAGGGGAGACCTGTCCATTAACATATCAGATAATCCCACCCTTAATGGCACTCTAGACCCCAAATGCAGGGCAAGCCTCCCCTCACGAGGTCTCCTCTGTAATGGTGAACTGTAAGCAAGAAATCACACCGCCTCCGCTCACCCCTTCTTTTTCTTTTCATATATAATAATTACTTACTAGGAAAGTTTTTATTTTTTATTCTTTTAAAGCCCTATTTCTACATTTCGTGTCATTAGGGGAGACGTGTTCAGTGTATAGAGCAGACTATGGGGGGCGTGTACTAAAAAAACGCAAATATATTTTATGTGCAAAACTATTTTTGCGCTTTGCTCCTGTTGCAATGTACTTAACATTTAACACTCATATAGTACATACGAGCAAACTGCGAATAAAAACAGGCAATTTTGCGAATATTTTTCCTACCTCTTTTGATAGCGCTCGCTAAAAGCTGGTGTCATTTTCACACGCAAATAAGAATTATTTTTCACAAAACATTCGCAAAGCTCTTTAGCGTGCGCAAATATAATCGCAATGTATTTGCGCAACCGGAAAAATACACGCTAAATAAAAATAAACGGAAGAGGCGAAAATCAGGGAAAACAAGCGCAGAATGTTACAAATAGTCGCAAATTGCTCCTTACTCATGTTTTACCTATTTTTATTTCCCACTGCGCTTGTTTAGTACATGACCCCCTATGGGCCTTATTTATCAGGACAAAACTGGTGCTATTTCAGGAAAAAGTGCTAAAATAGTAGTAACCATGGATACCAATGGATTTCTATGGCTGTTTGCTCCAAATTTAGCACTTTTTTGTATATAGCACTTGTTTTGCCATAATAAATCTGACCCTATACTTGTATATCATAGATTATATTGTGTGTTATATAGGTTAGAGCAGTGTATAAATACAGCATGTTTTGAACTTAATGTTACCCTGTCTCTCTCTCTCTCCCCTGTAGAAGTTGGGGTCTTGGCCAAGCAGCACCTAGAACAAGGGCAGCTCATACCAGACCACCTAATTACCCGTGTTATGCTGACTGAGCTAGAAAAAAGACAATCTCAACCCTGGCTGCTGGATGGTGAGTCTTTTGTGGTCATTTGGAGTGTCACACGGGAGCCTATCAATAAGGGGGGCGCCGATCCTTTCATGGGGTCCATGACTGACACAGAAAGCCATTTAACTCTGGCTGCAAAGGTTTGTATTGACCATGATATCCAGCTGCAGAGACCATTCCTTGACTCCATATATTCTGGGCCAGTATCATACTCATATGCTATTTTTTTTTTTTAACAATAAGTAAATAATGACTTGGGGAAGGTGGTTCCATGAGTCAGTCTCTTTATTATTGTAGTATAAAAATAATGATTCAGAAATAAGTTTGAATGGGAGAATAATATTGGCCCAGATATTGTCTCTGCACCAGGGTCCGTCCGACTGGTGGCGCAGATTCACCAAGAGAGATTTGTAGGAATTAGATATACCAGGTAATGTCATGGGGAGATTCACATGTTAAATGAGCCCAGACAAACCTTTAAACGCCACACACTTCCCACAGAGGTATCAGGATTCAGACTGGATATTTGCCAATAATGACACAAACTATTTTTCATGTTTTAGGTTCTATATCAGTTTAGTTTCCTTTCTTTGCAGATTTTTTCTGAGCATGCCTCAAGCCAGAATCTGTCTGTGTTCAGTCATACGTACACACACGCACACACACTCATGTGTACGGATGTCTATCGTATACATACATTAACATCAACAAGTCACAACCTGGAATTTCTTCAGCTGAGCTGCAAACTCCCGACATTGCACTATGCAAAAGCTAGAAATGATGCACTGTGCCCTCTGTGCCTTGGAATTAATTACAGGAAATGCAGCTTTCTTAGAATCTTTTTTTTCTAAGAAATCAGGTAAACTGGTGGTAACGAGCCATATGACGGTGCAAACAAAATATCAGTCTTAAAGTAAACTTATTCCTTAAGAAAGTGGTACAGAGATCATTGAAATACTGAGGGGTAAAGCTGCCTCCCTGACCTAACCAATTACATTCTCGCTTCAAATTTTACCTCCCAAAGACCTTTTTATTTATTAATTTTAATACTGGGCCGGTTGGGGAGAGCCCCCCCAAATTAGAATGCCGCTTGTCACACGACATCAGGACCTCCTGACACATATAATTGTGCAGAGGTCGAACAGGAACAATCTGCCTTGGTACAGATCTGCCACAGATAGCTCAGACCACACACGGGACCACCATATTTTAAACAGACCCCAATAGCAAAATCCTTGCCAATGACCATGAATCTCTCTGATTTATATAATCTGTAAATTCAGCGATTGGATCTGGTAATAATGCCAGAAAATCCTTTAAAGTGGAGTTTATTCTCCCCTCGCGGCACACAGGCTGTAAGGGCAGAGTTATTTGTCTGCCTGGAGATGTTACGTTAAAGGAAATGAATGACTCATCTGTCTTTTTAATAAAAATAAAACCTTGTAGCAGTTACATGTTATCTTTCCTGACATGAACACCTTGCTTCTCATTCTTCACATGAAAGAATGTAGCCTCTGATACACATTGATGGAAAAATACAACACTTGACAGTTTTTTTTACGTTTTGTTATTGTGCATTTTTAATGCACCCAAACCTCTCTGGTCTTTGAACCAAAAAAACACTGGCTTTCATGTAGGGTTGGGGATAGATCAGCATGCAGAAACCTGCCCATCTATAGTGTAATGAATACTTCTATAGCTGAGACCATGCGGAGGGGCTGTTACAGGGGCCTCTCTGGACCCTATAAATCTAGATGTGTTTACTCTGCTTGGTATGTGGCTTTTAACTAAATTCTGATGCCCCGACGAACCCTGTGAATATCTGTGATTCTTATTATAAATTCCAAATATGAAGAAATATTAAGAGGACAAATGTAGATTAAAGAGTATGTTTGTTTAAATGAAAGATTTCACCAAGTGTAGGCCTTTTTAATAGAAATACTTTAATGAAAAGATACAATTTGAGCCCTATTTCCTCCGTATAGGTTAGTTTGGGGGCGGACATGTTGTTTAGAATCTTTGCTCCGTGGATAGGTTTGTTAGGGGTCAGACATGTTGTTTAGAATCTTTGCTCCGTGTATAGGTTTGTTAGGGGGCGGACATGTTGTTTAGAATCTTTGCTCCGTGTATAGGTTTGTTAGGGGGCGGACATGTTGTTTAGAATCTTTGCTCCGTGGATAGGTTTGTTAGGGGGCGGACATGTTGTTTAGAATCTTTGCTCCGTGTATAGGTTTGTTAGGGGGCGGACATGTTGTTTAGAATCTTTGCTCCGTGTATAGGTTTGTTAGGGGGCGGACATGTTGTTTAGAATCTTTGCTCCGTGGATAGGTTTGTTAGGGGGCGGACATGTTGTTTAGAATCTTTGCTCCGTGTATAGGTTTGTTAGGGGGCGGACATGTTGTTTAGAATCTTTGCTCCGTGGATAGGTTTGTTAGGGGGCGGACATGTTGTTTAGAATCTTTGCTCCGTGTATAGGTTTGTAAAGGGGCGGACATGTTGTTTAGAATCTTTGCTCCGTGTATAGGTTTGTAAAGGGGCGGACATGTTGTTTAGAATCTTGGATCAGATCATCCTTCATCCGACCTCAGATTTTCTCTACCTTCTAGATAAATATGGATCCCCAGCAACTAATCACAGTATTTATTCATGATAGAGGGCATTGCAGGGAATTTTAAAAGACATTTTCATAGCTGAATTGGAGAATTTTCCATATTGGCTATTTTGGCCTTACGTATACAGATTCCCTTGTCAATTCCCTCTTTATTATGTATGAATGTGTATGTAGTGCTGCTCAGAGTGAGGCTGGCACAGATTGCTTAATCTATTGTATAAATACAGCAGTTTGTAAATGTGTTCGTGTTGTGCCAAGTGTATAACAATCTGAATCCATGGTAACTGGGGGGCTTTGAGTGCACAGCCCAGGCTGCAGTGTAAGAGAATAACCTTTCAGAGCAGAGCAATATAATCCGGGGCAGTGAGATCATTTAGGAAAAGCTGGAATTCTGACATAAAACAAACAGAGAGCTTTATCATATCCCTTTTAGGTTCATTGGGGCGTAACACGGAGCCCTTCCCAGACCCCTCCTGCTATGTTTGTTATTAAAACGCACACGTTATATATAAAACATGCATTTTATTTTTCCCATTTTTTATTTTGTGCAACGCTTAACTTGAAAAGAAATATATTTTGCAACCTTTCTCCTGGGGATTGATCCAATACACCATTACTTATGTTGGTCAAGCAAAAAAAAAAAAAAAAAGCCAATATTTATTGCTCCAAAGAGCTGCTACTATTTGTGCTCATGTAAACAAATGTAATACAAGGACTAAATCAGGGACCTTTAAAAGAGAAATTTAAAAGAATCAAAAGAATGCAAAAAAAAATCCTGGATAATGTTAGCTGCCTTGAGTGTCCCTTTTAAAGCCATACACAGCATTGGAGTCAAACCAAGTTTATGTTATACCAAGGTATGTTATATGTATGTTTCATTGTCATGCTAGCATTTGTTTTGATTCTGGCTGCAAATTTCCAAAACGATTCTGTCATACTGAACACTGCTTATACTGCGAATGTAGAGAATAAAAAGAATGATCTATACATTGTGTAAAACAGAAATGCAGCAACTGCCTAAAATAAGAATAAAAATGTGTTTTTTAAATGTGTCTGTGGTGTCATCACCTGTGCCTTGATATGCAAATGATCTAATTTACAATAGGGAATGTGTAATTTGCATATTGAGTAACAAGGTGATGTCATAAGCCGGAGACTCCATAGATGCATTTAAAACATATTCTCCCCCTTATTTTAAGCGTTTGCTTGCAGTTCTGCCATCACAATGTATTGATCATTTTGTAATCTCTTCATTCACAGTGTAAGCAATGTTTAGATTGATGGAGTGCCTTTAATCTCCCTCTCCCCCCTCCGAGCCCCTTGCAAAACTGAGACTTTTTTTTTAAATTTAATATTTTCTCCTAGGATTCCCCCGGACATTGGTACAAGCTGAGGCTTTGAACACAATCTGTGACCTTGACCTGGTGATTAGTTTAAATATCCCCTTCGAGACCCTCAAAGATCGTCTCAATACCCGATGGATTCACCCGCCCAGCGGAAGGGTCTACAACCTGGAATTCAACCCACCTAACGTACATGTAAGTCAGAGGGTTTTTTTTTTTTTTTAAAAACACAGTTTTATACTTTTAAAATAAAAGCAAATAATCAAAATGTAACCAGCAAAAAAGCAAATTAATGATACAAAATACAAATGAACATTAAAAAAAATGAAAATTATTTCGCGCAAACCACAGACGGCTTATTATGTGCACCAAGGTTTTTTTTTTTAAATGACAGATTCACGTCAATGACTGAGTGTACGGCTGTACAATAAGAATTTTTAAAAAATCTTTGGGGGTGGAGCTAGTTTATTTGATGTCCAGTAAACATTGAGCACCTATCTCCATAACCGAGCAAGATATTATTAGCTCCGACTGGGTCTTTCAGACGTGTAACAAACCTGTTCGGAAAAGTAAGATTTGTACAACTTTTAACAAAGTTAAACTAAATCCCGGAGATACATCGAAATTCGAGCTGGATTTTTATTGCCAGATGTTCTAATCCTTGATAATAAAGACTTTTGATTGAAAGGGATTTACAAGGTGTTTCTGGTTGTTTTCAGGGATTTGTTTCCCTTGTTTAGTAATCTCTTTGCAGAAATGTTTATAAGAATAATTTGACATGCTTTTTGTCCTTTGAGGGATCTGTTTCTTTTTTTGCTGCTACACAGAGAGATTACATGTGAACTGCATTAGATGTTTGCGTTTCATCCTTCACGTCAGGAAATGCTGAAGATAGAGAGGCCAAATGCGATCGAAAGATAAATGAAAAAAGTGACTAAATCAGCAAAAAACACATTAGTTTATCACTAGTGTTAACAGTTTTGTTATTACACCTTCTTTAAAAAAAAAAAGTCTAAGGAAACATTGTTTAGGGTCTAGGACACTTGTTCGCCGCATCTTCATCGCTGACAGTTCAGCGCGGCAGTTAGAACGCTGAACTGTCAGCAATGAAGTATAACGCGGCCGTTTCACCGCGGCTGCAGCTATGTGAGAGCTGACAGTTCAGCGCTGAACTGTCAGCTCTTAACAAATGTAAAAGTAAAACTAAAATACCCCCCCCTAATAAATGATTCCCCCCCCAATAGTAACACTAAACAATAAACCCTAATACTAACACTAAAATTAACCCCTAATACTAAAATTAACCCCCTTAACCCTAATACTAACCCTAATACTAACCCCCGACCCCTAATACTAAAATTAACCCCCTAAACCCTAATACTAACCCTAGTACTAACCCCCGACCCATAATACTAAAATTAACCCCCTAAACCCTAATACTAACCCTAATACTAACCCCCGACCCCTAATACTAAAATTAACCCCCTAAACCCTAATACTAACCCTAATACTAACCCCCGACCCCTAATACTAAAATTAATCCCTAACACTAAACACTAAAACTAAAATTAACCGCAATACTAAAATTAACCCCCTAAACCCTAATACTAACCCTAATTCTAACCCCCTAAACCCTAATTCTAACAAAACTAAAACCGGTAAAATACTTACCTTTAGCGATGAAATCTCCAGCGACGATCTGTCTTGTGCTGCAGAGTCGGCGGTGAAGCGGCTGCGCGGAAGCAGCCGCGCGGAAGCAGCCGCGATGAAGAGTCCCATCCCCCATTGTTTATACAGGGAATATAAGGGTCTATGCAATAAATAGAGAATTGCAGGTAATTTAGAAGAGAATTTCAGACTTAAGGCCAAAGTAGCAGAGTCTGAACAATTCTCTCATTCAGCTATAATTCAAACTCTCTTTTTTACTGTCAGCCCCCCTCACCCCCCATAAAAACAGGGGAGCACACACTGTGTAATCAAACACGTCCAACTGATCTATCTGGCAGTGAAAGGGTTACAAATTGCCGGACAGTGTAGAGGAGGGAGGGACAGTGAATGCTCTGCGTGGGCAGAGTGGAAGAAAACACGACTAAAGGGGCGGGAACAAATGTCAGCCGGCCAATCCAAGGCAAAAGGAAGTGAGCGTGAATAGAAGAGTGGCCAATAGAAAGAAAGGTGGATTACAGGGAAAATGGCCAATAGGATGACAGTCAGAGTTAATGGCCAATAGGGCGAAGGAGAAGACACTAAAAGGGAACCTGGGCTATACCATGACTCCAGGGGGTGTAATGGTCAGCAAGGGGAAGCGTAAAATCAATAATAATGTAAACCAGGGAATTGTTACCTGTCCTGACAAACGAGAATGTGAATTAAAAGAGGAAACCACTATAAGGCTCAAGTAGCCGGCTCGGTGACCCCTGTAATGTGCTTGGACCCCGGGCAGCTGCCCCCTCTGCCCTGTATGAAAGACATCTGGTTAAACACCAATGAGCCCAAACGCTATTAAAGGCTCACCTTAACATTGTGTGTACTGTGAATGCAGAGAATAAAAAAGAATCAACCATGATCCTATACATTGCACGCAGAGGGCTAAATTAAGAGAAAAACGTGTCTGTGTCTGTGTCTCCGGGGGATGACTTCACCTACTGGCATGATATGCAAATTACACATTTCCCATTGAGAGCAGTGAATTTACATATCGGACCACGGTGATGTCATAAGCAGGAGACTCCGCAGACGCCTTCATTTACATGTTTGCTTGCCATTCTCTAACACCATGTATAGATCAGTTTCTACATTTGCAGTTCATACAATGTTTAGGTGACAGAGCCCCTGTAAACATTTTGTTATTTAATTTTTAATGACCCATAAGGAAGTAATAAGGGCTACTCATTATTTGTGCTTTAAATGTGACGTTTCAGATTTATAGATATAGATATAAAGATATAGAATGGTTAGTGGCAGACATATACATTTTATATATATCACAAACCACTATACAACACATTTAGTAGTGGTTTTTAAAGTTGTATCAAAAATGATCAAGAAATGGAAAGATTTCTTTGTGTTCCACCATAATTCAGTTTTTGGAGATTATGATACATTTTTAAAAAAAAGTTTCTATGTTTGTTTCACAAGGGCAAAATAATGAGACCTAATTTCATTAAATACAGCGCCAAATCTCTGTTATTATCATGTACAGGTCAACCTACTTCTAATCTGAGTGACAAACTAGTCTAATTAATAAATGGGCCACAGTGTAACGATCCCAAACATTCCCACAGTTTAAACCAATTAACCGTTCATTAAAAATAATAATCTTCTGCCTGTGTTTACCAGGGTCAGGGTTTTTTATGATTCAATGTCCAATAAAAAGTGATCAAAAGTTTCTATACGTTATGTTAACAGAATTCCAAGCAGATGCCTAAATTAATAGAAAAACGGGGTTATAATGTCTGTGATATCTCCTGTCCAGGACATCAAAGAGAAACCTGGAATTTGCATATCAGGCCACAGATGATGTCATAAGTAGGAGACTCCACAGACACATTTTAAAGTATATTCTCCCCCTAATTTATGCATTTGCTTGCAATTCTGCTAATGCAATGTATATATCATTTTTAATTCTGGACATTAATTAGTACACTTAACCCTACTTTTTGTTGTATATGTCTGTTTAGTTTGTAGCGTTATTGTGGAACGTGTTGGCGCTTTTAGAAATGATTTTTAGTTATTTGCTTATCTCGCGTGTGCTAAGATAATGTAAAACGCCCCCCTTTCTGTTTGGAATCTAGGGAATCGATGACGTCACCGGAGAACATTTAGTCCAACAGGATCACGACAAACCGGAAGCTGTGGCGACTCGACTGCGGCAATATAAAGATGTTGCTAAGCCGGTTATAGAGTTATACAAGTACGTATTTAACGTCAAACATTTTTAGGAGCAGAAATACAATGTTGCCGGTATACAGGCTGGGGCTGGGTGGAATAATAGGATTTATTTTAAAATGTTCACAACATAAGTGCAGATAAAATGTTAGAAATGTAAATAGGCAAAATCTGCTCGATTCCCGATGGGATTCACTCAGCCCTTCATCCTATCGAGGTCAATAAAGTGAGTACCATTAAATTGGGTGATGGTATCATCCTCTGGACTGACTCAAAATGAGAATATATCTGAATACAGCCATACTGGTTAAACATATTGTTATTATAGAATAAATAAGGATTGAAATGATCTAAACATTGTGTAAGCAAATGCCTAAATTAGGAGAAAAATCTGTCTGTGACATCATCTGTGGCACAGTATGCAAATTACACTTTTTTCCACTGAAAAGCAGTTAATTTGCATATTAGCCCACAGGTGATGTCATAAGCAGGAGACTCCACAGCCACATTTACACCCCCCCCCCCCCCCCCTCCTTTGCTGCTATAACAGCTTCTACTCTTTTGGGAAGGTTTCCACAAGATTGTGGAGTGTTTCGGTGGGTTTTTTTGCCCACTCATCCAGTAGATCATTTGTGAGGTCAGGCACTGATGTTGGATGAGAAGGCCTGGCTCTCAATCTCCATTCCAGTTCTTCCCCAAGCTGTTCCTGCAAAGATGGAAACATAGCATTATCCAAAATGTCTTGGTATGCTGAAAATGAAGCATTAAGATTTCACTGGCATTAAAGGGGCCTAGCCCAACCACTTAATACCAGCCCCATACCATTATCCCTCGTCCACCAAACTTTACAGTTGGCACAATGAAGGTAACAACGGTCTCCTGGTATCCGCCAAACCCACTCGCCCATCTGAATGACAAACAGCGACGAATCCACACGTCCAGTGGCGGCGTGCTTTACACCACTCAATCCAACGCTTGGCATTGTACTTGGTGATGTGCGGCTTGCATGCAGCTGCTCCAGAGTCCAGTGGTGGCATGCTTTACACCACTCGATCCGACGCTTGGCATTGTACTTGGTGATGTGATGTTTGCATGTAGCTGCTCCAGAGTCAAGTGGCGGCATGCTTTACACCACTCGATCCGATGCTTGGCATTGTACTTGGTGATGTGATGTTTGCATGTAGCTGCTCCAGAGTCAAGTGGCGGCATGCTTTACACCACTCAATCCAACGCTTGGCATTGTACTTGGTGATGTGCGGCTTGCATGCAGCTGCTCCAGAGTCCAGTGGCGGCATGCTTTACACCACTCGATCCGACGCTTGGCATTGTACTTGGTGATGTGATGTTTGCATGTAGCTGCTCCAGAGTCAAGTGGCGGCATGCTTTACACCACTCGATCCGATGCTTGGCATTGTACTTGGTGATGTGAGGCTTGCATGTAGCTGCTCCAGAGTCCAGTGGCGGCATGCTTTACACCACTCGATCCGATGCTTGGCATTGTACTTGGTGATGTGAGGCTTGCATGCAGCTGCTCCAGAGTCCAGTGGCGGCATGCTTTACACCACTCGATCTGATGCTTGGCATTGTACTTGGTGATGTGAGGCTTGCATGCAGCTGCTCCAGAGTCCAGTGGCGGCATGCTTTACACCACTTGATCCGACGCTTGGCATTGTACTTGGTGATGTGAGGCTTGCATGTAGCTGCTCCATAGTCCAGTGGCGGCATGCTTTACACCACTCGATCCGACGCTTGGCATTGTACTTGGAGATGTGAGGCTTGCATGCAGCTGCTCCATAGTCCAGTGGCGGCATGCTTTACACCACTCAATCCAACGCTTGGCATTGTACTTGGTGATGTGATGTTTGCATGTAGCTGCTCCAGAGTCCAGTGGCGGCGTGCTTTACACCACTCGATCCGATGCTTGGCATTGTACTTGGTGATGTGATGTTTGCATGTAGCTGCTCCAGAGTCCAGTGGCGGCGTGCTTTACACCACTCGATCCGATGCTTGGCATTGTACTTGGTGATGTGAGGCTTGCATACAGCTGCTCCAGAGTCCAGTGGCGGCGTGCTTTACACCACTCGATCCGATGCTTGGCATTGTACTTGGTGATGTGATGTTTGCATGTAGCTGCTCCAGAGTCCAGTGGCGGCGTGCTTTACACCACTCGATCCGATGCTTGGCATTGTACTTGGTGATGTGATGTTTGCATGTAGCTGCTCCAGAGTCCAGTGGCGGCGTGCTTTACACCACTCGATCCGATGCTTGGCATTGTACTTGGTGATGTGATGTTTGCATGTAGCTGCTCCAGAGTCCAGTGGCGGCGTGCTTTACACCACTCGATCCGATGCTTGGCATTGTACTTGGTGATGTGAGGCTTGCATACAGCTGCTCCAGAGTCCAGTGGCGGCGTGCTTTACACCACTCGATCCGATGCTTGGCATTGTACTTGGTGATGTGAGGCTTGCATGCAGCTGCTCCAGAGTCCAGTGGCAGCATGCTTTACACCACTCGATCCAACGCTTGGCATTGTACTTGGTGATGTGAGGCTTGCATGCAGCTGCTCCAGAGTCCAGTGGCGGTGTGCTTTACACCACTCAATACAACGCTTGGCATTGTACTTGGTGATGTGAGGCTTGCATGCAGCTGCTCCAGAGTCCAGTGGTGGCATGCTTTACACCACTCGATCCGACGCTTGGCATTGTACTTGGTGATGTGAGGCTTGCATGCAGCTGCTCCAGAGTCCAGTGGCGGTGTGCTTTACACCACTAGATCCGATGCTTGGCATTGTACTTGGTGATGTGAGGCTTGTATGCAGCTGCTCCAGAGTCCAGTGGTGGCATGCTTTACACCACTCGATCTGACGCTTGGTATTGTACTTGGTGATGTAAGGTTTGCATGCAGCTGCTTCAGAGTCCAGTGGCAGCATGCTTTACACCACTCGATCCGATGCTTGGCATTGTACTTGGGGATGTGAGGCTTGCATGCAGCTGCTCCAGAGTCCAGTGGCGGTGTGCTTTACACCACTCGATCCAACGCTTGGCATTGTACTTGGTGATGTGAGGCTTGCATGTAGCTGCTCCAGAGTCCAGTGGTGGCGTGATTTTCACCACTCGATCCGACGCTTGGCATTGTACTTGGTGATGTGAGGCTTGCATGCAGCTGCTCCAGAGTCCAGTGGCGGCATGCTTTACACCACTCGATCCGACGCTTGGCATTGTACTTGGTGATGTGAGGCTTGCATGCTGCTGCTCCAGAGTCCAGTGGCGGCATGCTTTACACCACTCGATCCGATTCTTGGTATTGTACTTGGTGATGTGAGGCTTGCATGCAGCTGCTCCAGAGTCCAGTGGTGGCGTGCTTTACACCACTCGATCCGATGCTTGGCATTGTACTTGGTGATGTGAGGCTTGCATGCAGCTGCTCCAGAGTCCAGTGGCGGTGTGCTTTACACCACTCGATCCGATGCTTGGCATTGTACTTGGTGATGTGAGGCTTGCATGCAGCTGCTCCAGAGTCCAGTGGCGGCGTGCTTTACACCACTCGATCCAACGCTTGGCATTGTACTTGGTGATGTGAGGCTTGCATGCAGCTGCTCCAGAGTCCAGTGGCGGTGTGCTTTACACCACTCAATACAACGCTTGGCATTGTACTTGGTGATGTGAGGCTTGCATGCAGCTGCTCCAGAGTCCAGTGGTGGCATGCTTTACACCACTCGATCCGACGCTTGGCATTGTACTTGGTGATGTGAGGCTTGCATGCAGCTGCTCCAGAGTCCAGTGGCGGTGTGCTTTACACCACTAGATCCGACGCTTGGCATTGTACTTGGTGATGTGAGGCTTGTATGCAGCTGCTCCAGAGTCCAGTGGTGGCATGCTTTACACCACTCGATCCGATGCTTGGCATTGTACTTGGTGATGTGAGACTTGCATGCAGCTGCTCCAGAGTCCAGGGGCGGCATGCTTTACACCACTCGATCTGACGCTTGGTATTGTACTTGGTGATGTAAGGTTTGCATGCAGCTGCTTCAGAGTCCAGTGGCAGCATGCTTTACACCACTCGATCCGACGCTTGGCATTGTACTTGGTGATGTGAGGCTTGCATGCAGCTGCTCCAGAGTCCAGTGGCGGCGTGCTTTACACCACTCGATCCGACGCTTGGCATTGTACTTGGTGATGTGAGGCTTGCATGCAGCTGCTCCAGAGTCCAGTGGTGGCATGCTTTACAACACTCGATCCGATGCTTGGCATTGTACTTGGTGATGTGAGGCTTGCATGCAGCTGCTCCAGAGTCCAGTGGTGACATGCTTTACACCACTCGATCCGACGCTTGGCATTGTACTTGGTGATGTGAGGCTTGCATGCAGCTGCTCCAGAGTCCAGTGGTGGCATGCTTTACAACACTCGATCCGATGCTTGGCATTGTACTTGGTGATGTGAGGCTTGCATGCAGCTGCTCCAGAGTCCAGTGGTGACATGCTTTACACCACTCGATCCGATGCTTGGTATTGTACTTGGTGATGTGAGGCTTGCATGCAGCTGCTCCAGAGTCCAGTGGTGGCGTGCTTTACACCACTCGATCCGATGCTTGGCATTGTACTTGGTGATGTGAGGCTTGCATGCAGCTGCTCCAGAGTCCAGTGGCGGCATGCTTTACACCACTCGATCCGATGCTTGGTATTGTACTTGGTGATGTGATGTTTGCATGCAGCTGCTCCAGAGTCCAGTGGCGGTGTGCTTTACACCACTCGATCCAACGCTTGGCATTGTACTTGGTGATGTGAGGCTTGCATGCAGCTGCTCCATAGTCCAGTGGCGGCATGCTTTACACCACTCAATCCAACGCTTGGCATTGTACTTGGTGATGTGAGGCTTGCATGCAGCTGCTCCAGAGTCCAGTGGCGGCATGCTTTACACCACTCGATCCGATGCTTGGCATTGTACTTGGTGATGTGAGGCTTGCATGCAGCTGCTCCAGAGTCCAGTGGCGGCATGCTTTACACCACTCGATCCGATGCTTGGCATTGTACTTGGTGATGTGAGGCTTGCATGCTGCTGCTCCAGAGTCCAGTGGCGGCATGCTTTACACCACTCGATCCGACGCTTGGTATTGTACTTGGTGATGTGAGGCTTGCATGCAGCTGCTCCAGAGTCCAGTGGCGGCATGCTTTACACCACTCGATCCGACGCTTGGTATTGTACTTGGTGATGTGAGGCTTGCATGCAGCTGCTCCAGAGTCAAGTGGCGGCATGCTTTACACCACTCGATCTGACGCTTGGTATTGTACTTGGTGATGTGATGTTTGCATGCAGCTGCTCCAGAGTCCAGTGGCAGCATGCTTTACACCACTTGATCCGACGCTTGGCATTGTACTTGGTGATGTGAGGCTTGCATGCAGCTGCTCCAGAGTCCAGTGGTGGCGTGCTTTACACCACTCGATCCGATGCTTGGCATTGTACTTGGTGATGTGAGGTTTGCATGCAGCTGCTCCAGAGTCCAGTGGCGGCATGCTTTACACCACTCGATCTGATGCTTGGCATTGTACTTGGTGATGTGAGGCTTGCATGCAGCTGCTCCAGAGTCCAGGGGCGGCATGCTTTACACCACTCGATCTGACGCTTGGTATTGTACTTGGTGATGTGAGGCTTGCATGCAGCTGCTCCAGAGTCCAGTGGTGGCATGCTTTACACCACTCGATCCGATGCTTGGCATTATACATGGTTAGGTGAGGCTTGCATGCAGCTGCTCCAGAGTCCAGTGGCGGCATGCTTTACACCACTCGATCCGACACTTGGCATTGTACTTGGTGATGTGAGGCTTGCATGCAGCTGCTCCAGAGTCCAGTGGCAGCATGCTTTACACCACTCGATCCGACACTTGGCATTGTACTTGGTGATGTGATGTTTGCATGCAGCTGCTTGGCCATAGAAACCCATTCCTTGAAGCTCCTGCTGCACAGTTTTTGTGCTGATATTAAAGCCAGTGGAAGTTTCTTACGCACCTTGCGCCTCGGCACTCGGTGACCCCTCTCTGTGACTTTACGTGGTCTTCCACTTCATGGCTGAGTTGCTGCTGTTTGTAAACCGATCCACTTTGCAATAATACCACTTACAGCTGAATACGTGGACTATCCAGCCGGTGCCACCTATCACAGTACCACGCCTGAATTCACTGAGCTCTTCAGGATGACCCATTTTATTCACAAATGTTTGTAAACAGACTGCAGGGCTGGGTGCTGGATTTATACACCGGTGGCAATGAGACTGTTTGGAACACCTGAATTCAATCATTAAGTGATCCCAGTACTTTTGATCATATAGTGTACAGACTATCAATTTAATCCTTTCAATCATCGCCTGTTTGTCAAACAGAATAAAGAGGTTTCACTTTTACACTGTCAACAGTATCCTGCCCCCTACTGGTAACTGTGAGCATCACACAGGAGAAGGGCACAGCAAGTGTTTAATGTTTACTGCTCAGTGTGACGTTCTTCCTCCACACCCTCCTGAGTTATTGATTATGCATGGCAGTAAAGCAATGCATAATGTATAAGCTTGTTTAGTGCAGCTTTACAATAATTATCAGTTATGTTTTGCAAAATCTCACAAACGAAGTGTCACAATATTACCATTAACCCCCAAAATATTGATAAACAAATGTTATGTCTTAATTTTCTTATTTGGGAGAATAGGTATTTTGAGATTGCATGCTAGTTTTATATAAATATCTACATATTAAATCTAAACCCTATACATTTTTGAATTGTGCTAAATCCAGTCACTTATCTGCAGAAACAGTTTGGGGAAGGCCCCTTTCAGGACTGTGCCCCTGTGCTCAAAGCCAGGTCCATAAAGACATGGTTCAATGGTGTATAAGAACCTGACTGGTCGGCACAGAGCCCTGACCTCAACCCCATCCAACACCTTCAGGATGAACTGGAACAGAGATTGCAAGCCAGGCCGTCTCGTCCAACATCAGTACCTGACCTCACAAATGATCTACTGGATGAATGTTCAAAAATCCCCACAGAAACACTCCACAATCTTGTGGAAAGCCTTACTACTAATACTTTAATCTATGTAATGTGTAAGTTACACTTACAGACCTGCATGTTAAGGAGGCATGTAGCATGACATGATGGCACACGCCTCAAGCAGGTAGAAAATCCTCATCTCCTCCCCAGCTGATTGGTCAGTGTGTGGTCCATAAACCAATGACCGTTCCATGAGCAGAGCTCTGTCCAGTGGCAGCCAAGGAGACTTGAGGCTTTACAAACAGGTCCAAATAACCTCTGAATGAGTAAGTCTGGTAACCGCTAATCATATTACCTGTGTACGTTAGAATGATAGGAAAATTAATATAAAGTCAATCTCTGATTTTTATCCACAGTCTGTAACTGTCGGTTTTTTTCTCCTTTTTATTTGCAGGGGTCGGGGAGTTCTGCATACATTCTCTGGCACCGAAACAAACAAAATCTGGCCCTACATCTACACGCTGCTGAGCACAAAAATCTCCCCCGTACACCCGGAGGACACAAGCCAAGCCTTCCGCGCAGAGGAGCAATGATTGCATGGTTATTTAATGATCTGTAAATGCGCAGGTGCTACGTTTGCGCTATATTCAAATGTATATGCCTTTTTTTTTTAAATGTTCTTTAGCAGCTTTAAACACTTCTGTTTTTCAAGATGATGCAGTTTTAAATCAGTTGAATCTTTTCAAAAACCTATGAACTCTCATAGCCTCATAGTTTTTAAAAAAAGTTTGACGCTATTTTTTGGGGAAATCTATCTATTTACAACTTATTATTAGTTCCCTTTGTTACATGTGATCTTCTCAAATGTGTTGCTGGATTATTGTAAAAAAAAATAATAATAATTGTATCTTTATGTTTTTTAAACCCTTATTATATAAAATGTTACAGCCCAAAGATTAACAGGTGATGGTAAGGATGCAGCTCTGTTTGAATGAATATCTGCCCTTTTTACAATGAGCTATTTTTTTTTTTATATATATATATATATAAGGAAGCGCAGGACATTTGCACAGTTTATAAGCGAGTTTATACGTATAGAGCGATTCTGGTGCAGAGTTATAAATATGGAGCAATCGCCGTGGAAACCAATGCAAAGCGCCTGCCGACTGCTCCACTTTTAGAATGTTTGCCCCATTAATTGGCCTTTTATAGAATTCTGGGTGAAAGTCCTAAAAGTGATGTCATCAGCCGGAACGTTCCATTGGCCCCCGGATCTTACCCTCATTCATAACCCTGTAGTGGGTCCTTCTGGGTTTATAAGTATATGAAAATAAAGAAACATTAAAATTAAACTTAAAAGCTTGTCCCCAATATAACATTCTTAAGCCTAAATTTAATTAAAGAAAAGAAACACCCAGGCTGTGTATGTTTATATGTTGAGCACGCACATGTATGTACAAACCTACACATAAGGGACACAATGCCATGATCAGGTAGCACATAGACCACAAACACCCAACATATGACGCCCAGGCTTTCTTTAACTGGATTGTGTAGTTTTCCTTATAAATATTTAGTTTTAGGGCTTTTATTCCTAAAACAGGGAATTGACAAGGGAATTTCAAAATGAAGGCCAAGGTAGCCGAGCTGGAAAAAAAAGCTCCTATTCCAACTCGGCTTCTTTGGCCTTAAGGTTGAAATTCCCTTCACAATTCCCTCTTTTAGGAATAAAAGCCCTTCTAGTCTGCTCTACTATTGCTGCCAAATAAAGGGTTTATAGCACGGTGACTGTATATAACACATACACCGGCTTTATTAAGTCAGTTAGAAGCCTGGACACCCGAGATATAGACGGTTAATTCACTGCCAGTATCTGCGTCTATAAAAAAAAATGTATAGAAAAAGCAGAAAAGCTGAATGAAAACCTGTAACATAACATTCTAAAACTGCTACTGTCTGCTTGTGACTTAGTGAGAGTCTGTCCGGGTCTACTAGTGAAGGCAAGTTTCCCCCCAATTCCTGAGCTGCAAATTCTCGAATCCTGCGGTCGATCCTGGAAGTAATGAGTGTATAATGTATTATCAATTGTGTCTCCATTGAATGGATCAAATTAAACAAGGAGCTGTCTGCTCGGCCCATTGTTATTTTTGCATGACGCGTTTCACCATTATCTATTCTCAGTATTTCTTTATTCATAGCCTCAGATGAGCTGGTTTAATAGAAATCCAAGCTGGCGGCACTTACATGAAAAATAACAAGGGAATGGGTTTGGGGCAGAAGGTGAGCTGCTGTTTTACTATAATAAGGTCTATAAAAACGAGTTTCGAATCCTCTCGTCAAAGACTTGGTTCGTTATCTTTATAATGCACTGACGGCTTCAGGATGGAAATAGTTAAAACATGTCTCTTGCATTGAGCGGATATCGCTCCTCTGCAGACTGTTGGGGTATTTATAATGATAAGCCCATGCTGCATGGGCAGCAGTGCTGACAGCGGACCTCCTAAGCTCCACCCACTGCGTCCCCTGGCGGCAGAAGTTGGGAGTCATGCACAAAAGCGATGTCATAAATGAGAGACAGACCCTGTAACACAAAACTAGATTCCACATTTCCCTTCTTGTAAATCAAAGAGCAACTTTTACAAACCCATCTGTAATGACCCCCCCCCCCCCCCCCCACCCCCGAGATTGCTGCTGGAGGAAGTTATTTTCCTTGCCATTTACTCAATCATCAAGGTTTGAAACAAGGTAAACCTCTTCCCCTAGTTATTCCCAGATTTCTAACCTGCGTATCCCAAGTAGAGTCTCTATTGAATGATACATTATATTTCTGTCCATAATGCGATTCTCATCCTTGTGTGTGTGTTTAAGGCTGCAGTCTGGTAATTCCCACAGACCCCACACTGTGCTTTGTATAGTTTCTCAGCACATATTCTCCTCTGGGGAGACGTCTCTCTTGAAGTCGCTGGTTGAGCCTTTGATATTCAAAGGGAAGGCAAATTCCAAACAGGAAGATTAAACAAATAGGGCACTGCAGCTGTTGGACCCCTATCCTATCATCCACTGCGAGGCCAAGGAGACCACAAGAAACATTAAAATACATAAAGGAGGAATAGTCTTCCAGCAGAATTGGTAGAGGTTATTACAGGTAAGGGATGCATGCATGGGATAGGTATAAAGGTTTCCTAGAAAGAAGAAAAGGCCAGGGAGTAATGAGATGAGATGGCAGTATGTAAGATGTATACACACAGACACAATCCAATTCAATAATGCAGGGCCTAGGAGATGGCAGTATGTAGGGTGTATATACACACACACAGACACAATCCAATTCAATAATGCAGGGCCTAGGAGATGGCAGTATGTAGGGTGTATATACACACAGACACAATCCAATTCAATAATGCAGGGCCTAGGAGATGGCAGTATGTAGGGTGTATATACACACAGACACAATCCAATTCAATAATGCAGGGCCTAGGGGATGGCAGTATGTAGGGTGTATATACACACAGACACAATCCAATTCAATAATGCAGGGCCTAGGAGATGGCAGTATGTAGGGTGTATATACACACACACACAATCCAATTCAATAATGCAGGGCCTAGGAGATGGCAGTATGTAGGGTGTATATACACACACACACAATCCAATTCAATAATGCAGGGCCTAGGAGATGGCAGTATGTATTGTGTATATACACACAGACACAATCCAATTCAATAATGCAGGGCCTAGGAGATGGCAGTATGTAGGGTGTATATACACACAGACACAATCCAATTCAATAATGCAGGGCCTAGGAGATGGCAGTATGTAGGGTGTATATACACACACACACAGACACAATCCAATTCAATAAATCAGGGCCTAGGAGATGGCAGTATGTAGGGTGTATATACACACAGACAATCCAATTCAATAATGCAGGGCCTAGGGGATGGCAGTATGTTGGGTGTATATACACACAGACACAATCCAATTCAATAATGCAGGGCCTAGGAGATGGCAGTATGTAGGGTGTATATACACACACACACAATCCAATTCAATAATGCAGGGCCTAGGGGATGGCAGACAGTATGCAGGATGTATATACACACACACAGACACAATCCAATTAATTCATTATTGCAGGTCCTATGAAATGGCAGTATGGAGGATGTATATACACACAGACACAAATT
Organism: Pelodytes ibericus; assembly: GCA_036172795.1. Lineage (NCBI taxonomy): Eukaryota > Metazoa > Chordata > Amphibia > Anura > Pelodytidae > Pelodytes > Pelodytes ibericus. The sequence continues at coordinate 7,686,462 of CM069865.1, forward strand.
AATAATGCAGGGCCTAGGAGATGGCAGTATGTAGGGTGTATATACACACAGACACAAATGAATAATGCAGGGCCTAGGAGATGGCAGTATGTAGGGTGTATATACACACAGACACAAATGAATAATGCAGGGCCTAGGAGATGGCAGTATGTAGGGTGTATATACACACAGACACAAATGAATAATGCAGGGCCTAGGAGATGGCAGTATGTAGGGTGTATATACACACAGACACAAATGAATAATGCAGGGCCTAGGAGATGGCAGTATGTAGGGTGTATATACACACAGACACAAATGAATAATGCAGGGCCTAGGAGATGGCAGTATGTAGGGTGTATATACACACACAGACACAAATGAATAATGCAGGGCCTAGGAGATGGCAGTTTGTAGGGTGTATATACACACAGACACAAATGAGTAATGCAGGGCCTAGGAGATGGCAGTATGTAGGGTGTATATACACACACAGACACAAATGAGTAATGCAGGGCCTAGGAGATGGCAGTATGTAGGGTGTATATACACACAGACACAAATGAATAATGCAGGGCCTAGGAGATGGCAGTATGTAGGGTGTATATACACACAGACACAAATGAATAATGCAGGGCCTAGGAGATGGCAGTATGTAGGGTGTATATACACACAGACACAAATGAATAATGCAGGGCCTAGGAGATGGCAGTATGTAGGGTGTATATACACACAGACACAAATGAATAATGCAGGGCCTAGGAGATGGCAGTATGTAGGGTGTATATACACACAGACACAAATGAATAATGCAGGGCCTAGGAGATGGCAGTATGTAGGGTGTATATACACACAGACACAAATGAATAATGCAGGGCCTAGGAGATGGCAGTATGTAGGGTGTATATACACACAGACACAAATGAATAATGCAGGGCCTAGGAGATGGCAGTATGTAGGGTGTATATACACACACAGACACAAATGAATAATGCAGGGCCTAGGAGATGGCAGTATGTAGGGTGTATAAACACACAGACACAAATGAATAATGCAGGGCCTAGGAGATGGCAGTATGTAGGGTGTATATACACACACAGACACAAATGAGTAATGCAGGGCCTAGGAGATGGCAGTATGTAGGGTGTATATACACACAGACACAAATGAATAATGCAGGGCCTAGGAGATGGCAGTATGTAGGGTGTATATACACACAGACACAAATGAATAATGCAGGGCCTAGGAGATGGCAGTATGTAGGGTGTATATACACACAGACACAAATGAATAATGCAGGGCCTAGGAGATGGCAGTATGTAGGGTGTATATACACACAGACACAAATGAATAATGCAGGGCCTAGGAGATGGCAGTATGTAGGGTGTATATACACACAGACACAAATGAATAATGCAGGGCCTAGGAGATGGCAGTATGTAGGGTGTATATACACACAGACACAAATGAATAATGCAGGGCCTAGGAGATGGCAGTATGTAGGGTGTATATACACACAGAGACACAAATGAATAATGCAGGGCCTAGGAGATGGCAGTATGTAGGGTGTATATACACACAGACACAAATGAATAATGCAGGGCCTAGGAGATGGCAGTATGTAGGGTGTATATACACACACAGACACAAATGAGTAATGCAGGGCCTAGGAGATGGCAGTATGTAGGGTGTATATACACACAGACACAAATGAATAATGCAGGGCCTAGGAGATGGCAGTATGTAGGGTGTATATACACACAGACACAAATGAATAATGCAGGGCCTAGGAGATGGCAGTATGTAGGGTGTATATACACACAGACACAAATGAATAATGCAGGGCCTAGGAGATGGCAGTATGTAGGGTGTATATACACACAGACACAAATGAATAATGCAGGGCCTAGGAGATGGCAGTATGTAGGATGGATATACACACAGACACAATCCAGTTCATTAATCAGGGTGGAGATCTCATAGGACCTATCATGATTAATCCTTACTCCTAACCGTTATTAGCCCTATTTCTCAATATTAATTGCTTTAGATTTACAATGGTAACTACCCAAAGTGCAAAACCAAACGTAACCAAAGACAGTGGGATTACAGAGACAACTGCATTTATTTCTGCTCAATTGAGGGTCTGCCTTTTCCCTTTCTCTATATGTTTTATTTTGTTGGATGCATTTAGACTGTCTGATGCTCTGATCTTTTATATGTGCCGGTTTGACTAGCTGATCTTTAAAAAGTATAAATATATTTTAAGACAGAAACTAATTTAATGTTATGAAATGTTGCAGCAATTTATCTAGGTTTGGTATGTCCTCAGCTGTGTAGTCCAAACTTAAACGAGTTTAAATGAGTTAGATATGTATGTTAGATGTATATAGGATTCACACACCAGGAGGTCCACTCACCCCAGTATAACCAAATAGCTCACTCAAAATCCCACCTAATTTATTTCTTGGTGTGTCCCGGGGAGGTTATAGTAACTGAAATATGAATGCTGTGTGTGACAGAGAGCTGGCATCTTAAAGGGCAACTATATCTTTTTAAACCCTTGCTTCATTATAAGATGCAAAATACGAAAGCAGAATGGCGCAACAGTAGTGAATACGTAGAATAAATATTTTTCAATGAAGAGTAGTAAAATCCTTCAAATTTTAATAAGATTCCTGTAAAAAAAAAACACAATAAAACACAAACATGTGTATGACCAGATACAATAAATATATATGGGCCCCTAATACAAGGAGAACTTACAAAACGGTGGAAGAGATAAATCGAGGAAGAAACAAATGCATGCATGTTTTTTCTGAAATTCCTCCTGAAGAAGCCGTGTAGTATCCGGCGAAACGCGTTGAGGTGCAGGCCAACTCTGATGCTATTCCAGCCATCATCTCTGCTTGATTTGTTTCTTCCTCGATTTATCTCTTCCACCGTTTTGTAAGTTCTCCTTGTATTAGGGGCCCATATATATTTATTGTATCTGGTCATACACATGTTTGTGTTTTATTGTGTTTTTTTACAGGAATCTTATTAAAATTTGAAGGATTTTACTACTCTTCATTGAAAAATATTTATTCTACGTATTCACTACTGTTGCGCCATTCTGCTTTCGGATTTTGTGTATTGTTTGAGTAATTTGGAGATTACTTCAGAAGGCAGCATTGTTGTGGTACAAAGCATTATTATATTAATTTATTTGCACGGGGCCATTTGGCACATTCACCTTTTTTGCACTATTTCATTATAAGATGCAAGGGTTAAAATATAGTGCACCCTTCTGCCAAGGGGGAGAAAAAAGGTTCTGTTTTGCTTTAAAGGGGCTGTATCGCCTTAACAATGTTTTTACTGTGAATGTAGAGACTAAAAAAAATATTGAAAATTCTCTTTATTGTGTTCGCAAAATAAATGTGCTTTAAATGTGTCTGTAAAGTCTCTTGTTTATTACATCACCCGCGGATTCATATGCAAAGGAACTGTTTTTTCCCCCCAGGACAATGTGTAATTTGCATATCAGGCCACAGGTGATAAATGGGATACACCACAGACATTTTTGCTTGCAGTTCTGCTAACACAATGCATAGATTATTTTCAATATTTTTTTATTCTGTTCATTTATAGGAAAAACAATGTTTGGGTGATACAGTCCCTTTAAATGGCTCCTTCTGTCTGCTGATAGCTGATTGATTCTGGCAGCCAGGGAAGAGAGTCCAGATTACAAAAGTAATTAGTTACTTGTCCCTGTTAGTGGTATCTGATTAGTCTTTAACATAGTTGCCAACATCGGCCATGTTTCCAGGGACACATATTTGTTCCACATGCTGCAGAAAGAGCATGCAAAGTGCAGCCCGGCATTATGTAGGATGGATATATACGCACAGACACAATCCAATTCATTAATCATGGTAGGTCCTATGAGATCTCCACCCTGATTAATTAATTGGATTGTGTCTGTGCGTATATCCATCCTACATACTGCTGGGTTGCACTTTGCATGCTCTTTCTGCAGCATGTAGAACGAATATGTGTCCCTGGAAACATGGCTGAGGTTGGCAACTATGGTCTTATAAGGTGGGTGTTGGATTATCACATCTTTAGGGAGATTGTACCACGTCGCCATTGTGACCCTATAGAAAGCATAGAACAATCTGTGAATCTACCAATACTGGTGTAAATCCAACGGATGTTAAAATGCGTTGGGTAAGTAATAAACGTCTTTACTCTCTGCCAATTTACATGGTACAAACACAATGTCCGTTGGTTGTGAAAGACTGTGTTCTTTCTCTTGTACACTACATTTCTCCTGAATCTTTGACTGAAACTTGCACATTACATAGGTATGCCCTGCTGGGAGAGACTTTTGGGGATGCTGTTTACTATTTCAGTGATGGAGATTAAATATTTCACAATGCATTAAATTAAACATTTTAAAGAAGTTAAAAAGAATACGGAAAATCTATGGGACTTGCCTGTTTTACTTCAGTCACCAGCATTTACTAGCAGACTGGAGGCTGCCATTTGTTTATTCCCAGCTGTACATTTTGTGGTCAGTGACCAGGATTTGATTTCTAGCTGCATTCTGATTGGCTGAAAACACCAAAAGACCAGAATGCATTGTATTTTTTTTTTTGTGTTTTTATTATACACATTGCACTTTATTTAAAAAATGAATTAACACAAGTTTGAATTCCCAGTACTGCTCACCCTTAGAAGAGGTGCAGAGGTATTACTAAACCTGCCATGAGGTACATCCTGCTGCCATCTAGTGTTAAATCAATGTTACAGCCCAGCTTAGAATGTTAGTGCAAAAGAAAATCTTATATAAGTGTATTTTTACTTTTGTTTTAGTACCTAAACAATAAAAATCTTAGAGCACGCTAAACAGGTTTCATACTGGCACTCGGGGGAATAAATCAAGCAAAATACTTTGATTATTTAAATAATCATTTGCAAAAATCTGGAAATAAATAGTAAAGGCCAACTGTTGGCAAAAAATTAAAGGGTCTATTCAATAAACAGAGAATTGCAGGGAACAGAGACGGGAATTCCACACAGAAGGCAAAAGTAGTGGAAGGTGGATGTGACTGAACAGGTGGAGGTAATGTATGCTACCTCCCCGAGCAGCGAGAGCTGCTACGCAGGGGAAAATGGTAAGAAACTCTATGTCTTGATTTAAAATAAAACACACTACTAGATTTAGGTAAATTCATTCATTTTAATTAAGGTAGAAAAAAAGACTGTTGGCCTTTAAGCAGAAGGCACACTGACGTATTTTAAAACCTATGTTTCTCTTGTTATATGGCTTTGCTGCAATTATTTTTCATCATTTTTGTATTCTATGCATTTACAGTATGAGCAGTGTTTAAGTTGAAGATCCTTTAAAAGTCACTAGAAAGTTCTGTGTACATTGTCATCACATATACCTAGCAACACAAATAAAATCATTTAATTTTAACAGCTATTGGCAAATCAAGGGACGGAGTCGCCCAAGTATTGTTTTTACTGTGAATTTAGAGAATAAAAAAATAATTGAAAATGATCTATACATTGTGTGAGCAGAACCTGTAGCTACTTTTTCAATTATTATTTTGGGGCTTTGCATGCAATTTTGCTTACACTATAGATAATTTGTTCATCATTTTCTATGCTCTATATTCCCAGTATAGATAATGTATACGTTTTACAGAATTATTTTAAGCACAAATAGTTTGAAAATGTAATATTATTTGAAATAGATGTCAACAGACTGCACATTCCTCCTTCTCATGCACAGACCTTTCTTCTAACATTCCTCTGCCATGTAACATGTAATGACTCACACTCCACTCCCTTATGGTTTGAGCAAGTCCTGTGAAATGCTCACTGCATGTGTCAGAAGGAGATGAATCACTAAGTCACAGTGATTTAAGCTACTCTCCCCTCAGCAATGAAGAGGTTAACAGTGAAGTGGACCAGTCCTGCTCCAGCTTGCTGTCATTGCATGTGTTTGTACTGTTACTGGATCAGATAGAAATGGCTATCCCTTATCACTGCAGCTGCTGTGGCACTACATTTCCTATGATGCTCAGCCAAATGATTATAAGCAGAACTCAGCAGCACACATGCACTCAGCAGGAGCCCTGGAGTGACACTGTCGCCTAAATAGTGTTTACAGTGGGAATGAAGAGCATAGCACATCATAGTTGCCAACGTCAGCCATGTTTCCAGTGACACGTGTTCCACATGCTGCAGAAAGAGCATGCAAAGTGCAGCCCGGCAGTATGTAGGATGGATTTACGCACAGGCACAATCCAATTAATTAATCATGGTAGGTCCAATGAGATCTCCACCCTGATTAGTTAATTGGATTGTGTCTGTGCGTATATCCATCCTACATACTGCCGGGCTGCACTTTGCATGCTCTTTCTGCAGCATGTGGAATAAATATGTGTTCCTGGAAATATAACCGATGTTGGCAACTATGGAACATAGAGCAACATATTTACTGCTAGTAAATGCCTAAATTAGGAGAAAAATGTTTTTTTAAATGTCTGTGGAGTCTCCTGCTTATGACATCACCAGTGGCCTAATATGCAAATGACACATTCCCATTGAAAAGTATTTCATTTGCATTCCAGGTCGCAGCTAGGGTTGCCACCTTTTCTTCGAAAAAATACCGGCCTTGGTACTGTCTCCATAGACTTAACATTGGCCTGATGCCAATTTTTTTTACGGGCCTGCCGGTAAAATACCGGCCGGGTGGCAACCCTAGTCGCAGGTGATGTCACAAACAGGAGACACATTTAAAACCCATTTTTCTCCTAATTTAGGCGTTTGCTTGCAGTTTTGCCAATACAATGTATAGATCATTTTGAATCATTTGCTATCCTCTACATGCACAGGAAAAACAATGTTTAGGTGATACTGTCCCTTTAACTGTGTCCAGTTTACTGCTGTCTAAATAAACTGGCAGGGCTGTGGTCCTGTCCTAATTACAAATAATGTACGGTTTGCCCCACCCACTCCATTATCATGCCCCACCCACTCCATTATCATGCCCCACCCACTCCATAACCATGCCCCGCCCACTCCATAATAATGCCCCACCCACTGTCTATCTGTGCGTCAAACTGTATTATTGTATTTTCAGGCTGTGAGGGAAACACATCCAACCTAAGCAAAGAAAGAGACAAAAAGCACAATTATATGAATATAATAAATATAAAGGTGAATATAATTAATTCATTTCACTGTGCGTATGATTCAGCTCGTGTTATGAAGACCCAGCTGGCTGCGTGGAAGGGTTATTGATTATTCAGTCACATATCCTACGTCTGGACCCTGCGTGATATACAATTATCCCTTAATATGTATTATTAATCATCGCTGCTCGCAGTGCATTATATCATACTGATGGGCTGATGGCACTTATCTGCTAGCGGGTAAACAAACCAAATCTGTTACACAGGGCAGGAAAGCCTGCAGTACTCACATTCACCAACAGGGGTATATACTGAAAACTGGAGTAGGTAATGGAACCTAGAACCATTTCAGATGGAGGGACGAAAACCCCTTTATTCAAGGAGCTCAGAATGATTGGTCAGTGACATACAGACTCCACAGCAATACAACTCGCAGTAATGTGCAGTGTGTAAGTGTATCACAGACTCCACAGCAATAAAACTCACAGTAATGTGCAGTGTGAGTGTATCACAGACTCCACAGCAATACAACTCGCAGTAATGTGCAGTGTGTAAGTGTATCACAGACTCCACAGCAATAAAACTCACAGTAATGTGCAGTGTAAGTGTATCACAGACTCCACAGCAATAAAACTCACAGTAATGTGCAGTGTGAGTGTATCACAGACTCCACAGCAATAAATCTCACAATAATGTGCAGTGTGTGAATGTATCTCAGACTCCACAGCAATAAAGCTCACAGTAATGTGCAGTGTGTGAATGTATCTCAGACTCCACAGCAATAAAACTCAGAATAATGTGCAGTGTGTGAGTGTATCACAGACTCCACAGCAATAAAACTCACAGTAATGTGCAGTGTGCGAATGTATCACATACTCCACAGCAGTTAAGCTCACAATAATGTGTGGTGTGTGTGTGTGAATGTATCACAGACTCCACAGCAAGAAAACACCATAATGTGCAACATATGGGTGTATCACATAGCTCCACAGCAATAAAACGCAAAGTAATGTGTAGTGTGTTAATGTATCACAGTGCTCCACAGCAATAAAACTCACAGTAATGTGCAATGTGTATCACAGACTCCACAACAGCCAAGCTCACAATAATATTCAGTGGTGTGAATGTATCACAGACTCCACAGCAATAAAACTCCCAGTAATGTGCAGCGTGTGACAGTTCTATTTAACTGAATGATTGCATCAAGTACAGGAATTTGAAATAGAAATTCTTTAATGAAATAATGCAAATAAAATACATAATTGAGCCCTCTTTGCACCCTATAGCTCTATCAGGAGCCCGACTTGCTCTCTAGAATTTTGATCCAGATCTTCCTTCATCTGACCTCAGACATCCGCACCTGATAGAGTTATACAGAGCAAGGAGGGCTCAGTACGGTACTTCATGTTCTTACAGTTCAGCATTTCTCTGTAAAATGTGTTTATTAGATGCAAATGGGCAATGAAACATATTTTTTCCCCCGGCAGTTGCCCTTTAGGACATTACACCCCCCCAGTGCTAAAATCTGTCCAAGAATGGTGCCTGCGCGTCAGCTTGGGGATTAGACCAGGGTGGCATTTCCATTTATTTACATGTTTTTAACATCCTGTCTCTACTGACAAGAAAAGCCAGGATCTAAGGAATGTATGGTTCAAACAATTAAACCATCAAAGAGATTCCTAGAAGCCTAGGAGACCAGGGATGTGCATGAATCCATGCCGTGTTTTCGAATAGGTCTTCGTGACAAGTCGCTAAGCCTTCCCTGAACTCCGTTCAATCCAACCACAGGACAAAACGCCATCCCTGACTATAAGTTACACATTGAGCACCCTGCATTCACTGCCGATGGCCCTGTGACCTTTGACAGGCGTTTGAATGACAAATCAGAACTCAGCATTTATCAACCCGCTTGGGATTCCTGCTGATCCACAACACAGAGAGGATGAGAGGGTCTGCACAGCAAGGTAAGATTAAAAAGCCCCCTTTAAATCTTCTGAAAGGGGAAGCGTGCTTAATTACATATTTTTTTCTTCTTCACTGGGATGTTACAGAGCAGATGGGGTGGCATTTTGGTATGATCTTTCCAGGGATCAATGGAGGAGAGAAATCTCTGCACATTGTAGCTGTAATGCTATGTATTGCCTGGCTGCAGGGTTTAACACTTTCCTTTGCCCTGCATTGCTCGCATCTCATGGAAACCATGCACCGTTGCATAGCTTCGGCCGCAAATTTACCCTAATTGAGATTTCTGTCCGATACAGCGCCGCGTTCGTTAGAAATGCAAACTTTTATGGCTCCAGTGCGTCACGCGAGCGCCGAAAAGCGCTAAATCGATGGCAAAATAATTGACGTTAACAACAAAAAAAAGGACAAATAGGTAATTTGCAAAATGTCAGAAAAATTCTAAAAACAGCCTTTTCAATGAAGCAGAGAAATAAATGTAAAAAAATATTCAACGATTAAAAAAAATTAGCAAATAAAAAAAAAATCAATCAATTCTATAGATATCCGTTTATTAATTTTTTTTTTGTACTAAAACCGCAGTGCTCATGACAGCAGCGTGATTCAGTGCTCTGTCTAATTATTTAATTAGTGTCATTATCCTATTATTATTTTTTTTGGACAAGCCAGATCTCCATCCTTAAGGGGTTTCATCCAAGAGCCAAGACCTTTTTTTCCTTTCAATCGTGACTAATTTGTGAGATAATGCCAGATGGGAGTTATTTATACAGCCATTTGCAATCGTCACTGGCTCTGGAAATTAACTAGTTTAGCCCCAGAGAGGGCCACTGCACCCTCCTCCGGAGAGGAAGGGGTCTTGTGCATTTGGTGCCTGATTCAGAGGATGGTTACCCCCTACATTCCAGCTCGTGCATCACATTAGGATTCGGCAGAAGCAGTAACATCTATTTGCTGATCCAGCTAAACTGATCTGTTTACATGCTAGACTGCTTTTAAATACTAAAGATTAATCCTTTCTTTTAGTCAGGCAGCAAGAGGCTATTTGTAAATCCTCCTCTGCTCCCTGGGATTTATTATCATTTGAGCCTCAGTATATTAGAGAATCTGTCCCCTGCAAAAAAAAAGCTACATTAATCAAAAAGTGACTCGATAGATGTATTTGTTGTTCTATTTTTGTGCGCATGTCTACTGCTTTATTCTAGCCAGAGTCCTGCACCAGTTATATCCTATATTAAAGGGACTGTATCACCTAAAAATTGTTTTTACTGTGGATGTAGAGAATTAAAAAAATGTATTAAATGATCTATACATTGTATAGGCAAAAATGCCTAAATTAGGAGAAAAATGTGCTGTAAATGTGTCTGTGGAGTCTGCTGTTTATGACATCACCTGTGGCCTGATATGCAAATGACACTTTCCCATTGAATTTGCATATCAAGACACAGGTGATTTTTCTCCTAATTGAGTCATTTTTCTACCACAATGTATAGATCATTTTCCAACACTTTTTTATTTCTCTTATAATTCAAACTGAGGAACTTACATACATATACACAAAGGAGATTATTTGTGGTTTGCAAATACATAAACTAAGAGAAATGTATGTTTTAAAGGTGTCTGTGGTATCTCTTGATCATGACATCACCTTGTGGTTTTATATTTCCCACAAAACAATTGTTCATTTGCATATCAATCCACACAGGTGATGTCATAAACAGGGGACACCACAGACACATTGCAAACACATTATATTTCTTATAATAAACCTTAGATTGTGAGAGGCACTTAAATTAGCAATAATATAAGTAATAGTAATAATAGGTGCCTTAACCAAAACTGCGCCCCCACAATTAAAAAAATCTATATAGTATTTCCGATATATTATGCATTTGTTTGCAATTCTGCTAACACATAGGGTTGCCACCTGGCCGGTATTTTACCGGCAGGCCGGTAAAAAATTGGCATCAGGCCAATGTTAAGTCTATGGTGACAGTACCAAGGCCGGTATTTTTTTTTAAGAAAAGGTGGCAACCCTACTAACACAATGTATAGATTGTTTTATTGTCCACATTCACATTACAAGCACTGTTTAGGTGACAGAGTCCCTTTTACTGTTAAATCTCATAGGAAAGGAAAATGCAAACAGACACATTAATAAATTCAGTTCTGGAAAAGTCATCAATAAAGGATAAAAAATCGTTATGTTAATCAATCAACACTTTATAGACTTTTTTTTGTAACACATTTCTTTGTTTGCCAGTGACCTGTCTCCGTAGCCTGTAGCAGAGCTTTTCCCAGCATGCACCCCATCTCTAGCTCCTGATTGGCTGCTTATTTTGTATATCTATTTTGATTTATTATTTTATAACTGGTGCGAGATATAGTTTCTTTGGAGGGATTTTTTGCAGGTAAATTTGAATTATATCACTGGAAATACCTTGCAACTGGTTTTAAAAAAGAAAAAAATATAGACAGCTTTCATACACATACATATATATATATATTTTTTTTTTTTTTTTTTTTATATTGACAATTTTTATTGTGCATATTACTGTTATTCACATATTTTTAACTTGAAATGTGGCACATTTTAAATCAAGTAATTTTCATACAGCGTTTTTCCATTAGTTCAGATACATGGATTACATCAGGACATGTCTTTTCGGCAAATCAAAAATATAGAGTATGCATTTTAAAATATAATTTTGTAATAAAGGGAGAAAGGTTGAATTGGATCAATTTTGAGTGTACTAGAATATACAGGCAATGCAATTCATATTGTGACCTATCCAGATAGATCATTTGGAAGTCAATGTCACTGGCCTTATGTTATATCTAGGATATCTCAGCTAGAAATAAGATAAGGGACTAATAAAAGTATTCCCAAAATTAGTCATTTTAACCTCTATGCCTTGGCCTTGAAAAACCTCAATAAAAAAAAATTAATATATATTTACATTTACTATCAATTGTTCTAGCCCGCTGCATCGAATTCAAAAAGAATAATGTAATATGCCCCCAGCACTTGTTCCAATATTCCTGTTCAAAGGGCCATTTTTCTTTGAGAATAAGATGTATGTGGTCATTTATTATTTGCCTTTCCTGCATTATATGAGGTATACACTGCAGTAACCTCACTGACGGAGGTCGCCATCTGCTAGAATTACTATACAGAATGAATAAATACAATTTACATTTAGGAAATCTAAACAAGGATAATGTAATAATCGCTGGTAAACACATCAGTGACTTCCTCATGGTCTTCCTAATGTGAATGAGAAATATCAAATCAATGTATATTAAAACGCATATTTGTTCTTATAGGGAAAAAAACTAAAGACATGTGTTTTATAGTCGGGGATGGTAAATAAAGCTTTATTCCCTTTCTGCAGAATTGGATTTGGATTACACTGGCAGGAAAAGATAATGTGCAAGGAATTTTCCAGTATTATCAGCAATAAATAGATATTTAAACCAGGGTGCGGTTTACTCCATAAAAGAGAGAATTGAAGGCAATAGAGATGGGTTTTTCAAAAACGTTAGGCCAAAGTAGCCGAGTTGGAAAAAAATCTCCAATGCAGCTGAAAGGGAGAATTTTCCCAGCTCAGCTAGTCTGGTCTAATAATTGAAATACCCCTTCTACATTCCCAGCAGTTCTTCTCTCTTTATGGAGCAGACTCTTATGTCGGCAGAGTAGTGTTAAAGGGACCCTGTCTCCTAAACAGTATTTGAATATATTGGAAAGTTGTGTTGGACAGAGTAGCTTTTTGAGTAACGTGATTGGCTCTTGCTAAAGGATGCTGATATAAGATGCAGGACCTGATATGGTGCCTGCTTATAACTGGGAGAAGATACAATTAACCAGCATCATTTATATCTCACGAAAACTTTTTTAAAAGTAGCAATCCGGACCGCTTTGTGATCATTTTGTATAATTGAAAAAAGCTTCATCCTGTCTGATCGGGATTCAAATATTTTTGTACCAAACTAATTTATAGAGAGTTTTCCTGCAGTTTAAACATACATAACTGCATTTGATGGATGTGTAGTCTGTGATACACTCACACACTGCACATTTACTGTGAGTTTTATTGCTGTGGAGTCTGTGATACACTCACACACTGAACATTACTGTGAGTTTTATTGCTGTGGAGCCTGTGATACACTCACACACTGAACATTACTGTGATACACTCACACACTGCACATTTACTGGGAGTTTTATTGCTGTGGAGCCTGTGATACACTCACACACTGCACATTTACTGGGAGTCTTATTGCTGTGGAGCCTGTGATACACTCACACACTGCACATTTACTGGGAGTTTTATTGCTGTGGAGCCTGTGATATGCTCACACACTGAACATTACTGTGATACACTCACACACTGCACATTTACTGGGAGTTTTATTGCTGTGGAGTCTGTGATACACTCACACACTGAACATTACTGTGAGTTTTATTGCTGTGGAGCCTGTGATACACTCACACACTGAACATTACTGTGATACACTCACACACTGCACATTTACTGGGAGTTTTATTGCTGTGGAGTCTGTGATACACTCACACACTGCACATTACTGTGAGTTTTATTGCTGTGGAGTCTGTGATACACTTACACACTGCACATTACTGTGAGTTTTATTGCTGTGGAGCCTGTGATACACTGACATGCTGCACATTACTGTGAGTTTTATTGCTGTGGAGTCTGTGATACACTCACACGCCGCACATTACTGTGAGTTTTATTTCTGTGGAGTCTGTGATACACTCACACACTGAACATTACTGTGATACACTCACACACTGAACATTTCTGTGATACACTCACACACTGCACATTACTGTCATACACTCACACACTGCACATTACTGTCATACACTCACACACTGCACATTACTGTCATACACTGCACATTACTGGGAGTTTTATTGCTGTGGAGTCTGTGATACACTCACACACTGCACATTACTGTAAGCTTTATTTCTGGGGAGTCTGTGATACATTCACACACTGCACATTACTGTAAGCTTTATTTCTGGGGAGTCTGTGATACATTCACACACTGCACATTACTGTGAGTTTTATTGCTCTGGAGTCTGTGATACACTCACACACTGCACATTACTGTAAGCTTTATTACTGTGGAGTCTGTGATACACTCACACACTGCACATTACTGTAAGCTTTATTACTGTGGAGTCTGTGATACACTCACACACTGCACATTACTGTAAGCTTTATTTCTGTGGAGTCTGTGATACACTCACACACTGCACATTACTGTAAGCTTTATTTCTGTGGAGTCTGTGATACATTCACACACTGCACATTACTGTAAGCTTTATTTCTGTGGAGTCTGTGATACATTCACACACTGCACATTACTGTAAGCTTTATTTCTGGGGAGTCTGTGATACATTCACACACTGCACATTACTGTAAGCTTTATTACTGTGGAGTCTGTGATACACTCACACACTGCACATTACTGTAAGCTTTATTACTGTGGAGTCTGTGATACATTCACACACTGCACATTACTGTAAGCTTTATTACTGTGGAGTCTGTGATACACTCACACACTGCACATTACTGTAAGTTTTATTGCTGTGGAGTCTGTGATACACTCACACACTGCACATTACTGTAAGCTTTATTGCTGTGGAGTCTGTGATACATTCACACACTGCACATTACTGTAAGCTTTATTTCTGGGGAGTCTGTGATACACTCACACACTGCATATTACTGTGAGCTTTATTGAGCACCCAGATTGTACCCACAGCTCTAGCTAGAGCACCCAAATTGCAACCACAGGATTTAACCCAACACCAAGATTGCAAGCACCATGCTGATTACACAAACAAGATATTCCCCAGAACCAGGTGAAGGCTGGTAGACAGAGTGGCCAAAAGATGCCCCCGCCCCATCCTTCCCAGCACCCATATTGTTCACACAAGATTTGCCCCAGCACCCAGATTGCAGCCATAGGACTTACCCTGGATTGGACTGACGTACCCTGGTGTCTAGTGGTGGGCAGTTCGATGCTCGATGCTCGAAATCGTCTTAGGCTGCCTCTAACGCACCCTGCTTGATTCTGGAGTTTGAGTGCTGGTGAGAGGTCATGTGACCCCCGACGCTCTGACCTCCGCAGATGAGCAGGGTGCGTGAGAGGCAGCCTAAGAGGATTTCGAGCATCGAGCATCGAACTGCCCACCACTAGACACCAGGGAACGTCAGTCCAATCCAGGGTAAGTCCTATGGCTGCAATCTGGGTGCTGGGGCAAATCTTGTGTGAGCAATATGGGTGCTGGAATGGTAGGCAACCTAAGAGGATCGAGCTTGCACAGACATCGAGCTGCCCACCACTAGACAAAAGGCATGCCGGTGTTCTGACGAATTACTGGAGCAAATTCTCCTGCGCAATCGCAGGAGAATTTGCTCACTGCGCATGCGCAACCCACATCCCGCCCCCCGCACACCCCTTCTTACCAGATGATCGGACAACGCCGGTACACAGCGCATGCGCGCGGCTATCAAGCCGTGTGGAAATGCGCTGTAAACGCTGGTAAGTAACACGGGGCGGGGGGGACATAAGGAGCCAACAGAGAGGTAAGCACCCTGGTGAGGGCTGCCTCATCTTCATGTGAGTTGTGATCCTCCTGCTGTATTATTGATGCAGCAGGGGGATCACAACTCCTATCAAGATGAGGCAGCCCTCACCAGGGTGCTTACCTCTCTGTTGGCTCCTTATGTCTCCCCCCCCCCGCCCCGTGTTACTTACCAGCGTTTACAGCGCATTTCCACACGGCTTGATAGCCGCGCGCATGTGCTGAATACCGCCGTTGTCCGATCATCTGGTAAGAAGGGGTGTGTGGGGGGTGTGCGGGGGGGCGGGATGTGGGTTGCGCAGCTCGCGCATGCGCGGTGGTGACAAAGTTACAGCTGAGTGATCAGCTGTAACTTTATGCGCATGCGCAGTGAGCAAATTCTCCTGCGATTGCGCAGGAGAATTTGCTCCAGCTATTTGTCAGAACACCGCCACTGTCCTAAACAATAGTAACAGCAGAGTAAGAAGAGGGATGCTTAGATATTGGTCCAAGAGGGAGAAAGGCACATCAGATGTCCAGTCCAGTCACTGGTGATATAATGCTACGAACTACTTACCTCTTGTCCCTGGCTGATTCTGCTCTGGATTACCGGACATTATACAAGGGTCTGAGAAACAAAAAGTTTTCAAAAAGCATCTAGCCAGTAACAAGTTTATTAAATATATGTCAAAAATTAAAAATATTGTCAGGAATTATTTTTGGGGTTAAATGTGCACAACACTTCAGTGCAGACCCTAATTTGTACTTCGTTCCAATAGTTATAGATTTACAAGTAGAGAGATTTAAAAATATATACTGACCTTACAATGTCTTCCTCCCCTACAAAGATGGCTGCTTAAGTATTATGTGATGTCACCCTCTGGATCACTGATGTCATCTTTTGTATTTTTTTTTACAGGTTTTCTGTCCAGATATTAGGGTTGCACTTGCATGTTTGATTCCTGGCAGGGTTACATTCAGACTGAACATTACCAAGACTTAGTTTAAAATGAGTGATTTTAACTTCTCCATTAAATACTGTGTTTATTATTATTATTATATTTCCTATTAATCAATACACTACCAGCAAATCTGTTCTCCTCAATAGTTTAAACAGCTAAAAACAAACCAGAAGCAACAGTGGATTTGTCAGTTTTCTCCTCCCCCTTGTGTCACATGACTACAGGCTGGAATTCATCTGACCAGAAATAAATGTCATGTGACTGCATGTAAACCTATTTGGGGAAGTCTGGTATTTAACCAATATTTTAGGTAGTGCCACCTTAAGTAAAGGATTCTGATCTTAATATATTTAGTTTTAGTAATCTGCAGAATAAAAATATAAAACTTGCATGATTTTTTGGAGTTTTAGAACATGGCCAAAACCTTAGTGTGACCATGAAAAACTAATGATCTGCAATCTGGATTTATTAACTTATATGTAGCAAAATCTCAGCACAAATAGGAAACCTTGTTTATAACAAGGTCATTGTATTGTTACTGTAGCTTTGTATTCAGAAATTTGATATAAATACATTTTACTCTCTTTTTGAAGGAGCTGCAGAAAGACTATTCTTTTTTTAAAAATTCTTTATCTCCCTCAACCCAATTAAATCTACTAACCACTTCCGCTTTCATTTAGTATAAAAATCTTAAAAACCTAGGAAATAAAAAATTATAGAAACATATAATATTGACTCAACCTACCCCCTAATTCCCATAGGTTTCCCCTTCTAAATTCCAGAATAGAGAGAGAAAAATAAACAATTTGCAGAAAATATTTAGATATTATTAATATTTCCTGATTTGTAACATTAAATCACATTGGGGGAGAGGGTCATATTGTCTGCCAGGCACAGGCAATACAAGGGCACCTATTTGTTAGTGATGAAGGGATGCTGGCTGGAACCAGTAAAGAGCCCCCAAAGGATAGGTAGCCTTCCTGTGTGTGTTGCTGACTGTCTGGATGGTATGGCTGAGCCCTTCCCTGCATGGTCCCTTAGCAGCATTGGGGGAGGGGGTGGCAGGGTCAGACAGGCTGGCAGACACTGAGGCTGGCAGGGGGGCAGGCTGGCAGAGAAACAGGTCCAGGGAGGCAGGCTGGCAGTGAGTCTGGCCCAAGAAGCATGATTGGCAGGGAGGCAGGCTGGCAGGGAGGCTGGCTGGCTGAAAAGGAGGGAGGCAGGCTGGCAGGGGGAGAGGCCGATAGGGAGAGAGGCAGTCTGGATGGTAGGGTGGCTGGCTAGGTAGGAGGGAGGCTGGCAGAGAGGGAGGCAGACTTATTGGGAGGGAAGCAAACTGAAGGGGAGGGTGGGATGGAGGCTGGCAGGGAGGGAAGCTAGCTGGCAGGGATGGAGGCAGGCAGGCTGATAGGGAGAAAAGAAGGCAGGCTGGCAGGGAGGAAGGCAGGCTGGCAGGGAGGAAGGAAGGCTGGCAGAGAGGGAGGCTGGCATAGAGGGAAGCTGGATGACAGGGATGGAGGGTGCTGGCAGGGATAGGGGAGTGGGCTGACAGGAGGCTGGCACTGGTAGGGATGAGGCAAGCTGGCAGGGAGGGAGGCAGGCAGGCTGATAGGGAGAAAAGAAGGCAGGCTGGCAGGGAGGAAGGCAGGCTGGCAGGGAGGAAGGAAGGCTGGCAGAGAGGGAGGCTGGCATAGAGGGAAGCTGGATGACAGGGATGGAGGGTGCTGGCAGGGATAGGGGAGTGGGCTGACAGGAGGCTGGCACGGCCAGGGGCAGGCTGGCAGGAATGGAGGCTGGAAGGGAACCAGGCTGATAAGGAGGCAGGGACAGGGAGGCAGGCTGGCAGAGAGGGTGGAGGGAGGCAGCCAGGCTGGCAGAGAGGGTGGAGGGAGGCAGCCAGGCTGGCAGAGAGGGGGGAGGGAGGCAGCCAGGCTGGCAGAGAGGGTGGAGGGAGGCAGCCAGGCTGGCAGAGAGGGTGGAGGGAGGCAGCCAGGCTGGCAGAGAGGGTGGAGGGAGGCAGCCAGGCTGGCAGAGAGGGGGGAGGGAGGCAGCCAGGCTGGCAGAGAGGGTGGAGGGAGGCAGCCAGGCTGGCAGAGAGGGTGGAGGGAGGCAGCCATGCTGGCAGAGAGGGGGGAGGGAGGGAGGCAGGCTGATAGGGGGATGGGAGGCAGGCTGATGGGGAGGTAGGCCCAGGGAGGGAGGGGTGTGTGCAGCCTCAGGACCAGTGATTCCTCCTCCACTCACTGGAATGTCTGCTTCTTGCTGATTGACCCATGAGCCTGCTCGGTAGCTACCGGAAAAAGGCCAATAATGACGGGTATGAATGTTTGCAGCTGGTGGAGCCGAGTAACAAGGAGCGGCCGGGGGGCAGGCAGGGAGTGAGCGCTGACTCGGCGGCAGGAGAAGCAGCAGGAGCGGCGGCGGCAGCAGGAAGGAGCCCGGCCAGGAACACAGACTGCAGCACCATGGACAGCTCAGGTACCATCTTACTGCATGCAACCCAGGGGGGGCTACACCCAGACCCCCCACACACGGCCTGCACTGCTAGGCAGCCTCTCCTGCACTCTCATGATGCTCAGCCAGTCAGTCACACTAGGCTCCGGGGGGAGGATTGGGGGGTCTGGCAGTGTTAATGTCTGGGATGCTTTGTTCACACAGTGGCACTGCAGTTACACAGGGAGGAGATTAACACTTGTTTCATTGTAACAGTTGCAGGTTTGCTATTTGCAGACAGTATTCCTGATGAGGGAGCAGTGTATGTGTCTATATCATGTGTTTGGAGCAGTGTATGTGTCTATATCATGTGTTTGGAGCAGTGTATGTGTCTATATCATGTGTTTGGAGCAGTGTATGTGTCTATATCATGTGTTTGGAGCAGTGTATGTGTCTATATCATGTGTTTGGAGCAGTGTATGTGTCTATATCATGTGTTTGGAGCAGTGTATGTGTCTATGTCATGTGTTTGGAGCAGTGTATGTGTCTATATCATGTGTTTGGAGCAGTGTATGTGTCTATATCATGTGTTTGGAGCAGTGTATGTGTCTATGTCATGTGTTTGGAGCAGTGTATGTGTCTATGTCATGTGTTTGGAGCAGTGTATGTGTCTATATCATGTGTTTGTTGCCACACATGCCAGGATGAGGGAGCAGTGTATGTGTCTATATCATGTGTTTGTTGCCACACATGCCAGGATGAGGGAGCAGTGTATGTGTCTATATCATGTGTTTGGAGCAGTGTATGTGTCTATATCATGTGTTTTTTGCCACACATGCCAGGATGAGGGAGCAGTGTATGTGTCTATATCATGTGTTTGTTGCCACACATGCCTGGATGAGGGAGCAGTGTATGTGTCTATGTCATGTGTTTGTTGCCACACATGCCAGGATGAGGGAGCAGTGTATGTGTCTATATCATGTGTTTGTTGCCACACATGTTTGGGATGGTCCTGCAGACATGTCTGGGTGTACTATCACATACAAAGGAGCCTTGTCACTAGAACAGGGCATGGCAGAGCCAGGGAGCCAGGGCATGACAAATCCAGGGAGCCAGGGCATGGCAAATCCAGGGAGCCAGGGCATGGCAAATCCAGGGAGCCCAGGCATGGCAAATCCAGGGAGCCCGGGCATGGCAAATCCAGGGAGCCCAGGCATGACAAATCCAGGGAGCCCGGGCATGACAAATCCAGGGAGCCAGGGCTCCTACAATCCATGGTACTGGCTCCTAACCTCATTGATTGCTTTGCATAGAAGCCAAGAAAAATACCACCTCTCTGGCTCCTAAATGTTTAGCAGGTTGAATCCTAAATTAGTCTGTTTGGCCCCAAAGGTCTACAAATTTGTCAAACCCTACACTAAAGAGTTTTGCTATTGTTTGGGAGGCTTGAAAAATACAAAATATAAAACATACAGATAAATGCTAATTTTGTTGCTTAGCATCTTCCAGAGTTGGTTGACTGACAGAGAAGGGTATGGAGTCTAGGGTTAAGGGGTGGTTGGAGTAGAAATCCAGGATGATGATGATCTATGGCTATTTTGGTGCAAAGAGTGGGTTTTTGCCATATATACTCTATGCACGTGTCTGGCTGATGCAAGGACCAGTAGCAACATCTAGAGTTAAAAACAGCGTCTGTCTAATAGTTCAATGATGTGTAATAGAAAGAGTGCATCAAGTGTAGATGTTTTAAATAGAAATGCTTTAATGACAGACTATAAATAAAGGACCTTATTTGGGCCCTCTTTGCTCTATAATCAGGGGGCAGCCATCTTGTTTAGAATCTTGGGTCAGATTAAGGTAGATCTGACTCATGTGACCCAAGATTCTAAACAGCATGTCTGCCCCCTGATTACAGAGCAAAGAGGGCTCAACATTTACTGCAATATGACTAGTGCAATGTGCTGATTAAACTCTTCCTGAAGCATGTGGTTATGTCATGTTGCATGAGATATGCACTTTAATGCTATTTAATATAACACATTTGGGGACTGATGTATGGGCAGTCTGATCTATGTTACTTTTATGGAGAGCTGCAGGGGTCAGTGTGAAGTCTATGGAGAGCTGCAGGGTTCAGTGTGAAGTCTATGGAGTGCAGCAGGGTTCAGTGTGAAGTCTATGGAGAGCTGCAGGGTTCAGTGTGAAGTCTGTGGAGAGCTGCAGGGTTCAGTGTGAAGTCTATGGAGAGCTGCAGGGTTCAGTGTGAAGTCTATGGAGAGCTGCAGGGTTCAGTGTGAAGTCTGTGGAGAGCTGCAGGGTTCAGTGTGAAGTCTATGGAGAGCTGCAGGGTTCAGTGTGAAGTCTATGGAGAGCTGCAGGGTTCAGTGTGAAGTCTATGGAGAGCTGCAGGGTTCAGTGTGAAGTCTATGGAGAGCTGCAGGGTTCAGTGTGAAGTCTATGGAGAGCTGCAGGGTTCAATGTGAAGTCTATGGAGAGCTGCAGGGTTCAGTGTGAAGTCTATGGAGAGCTGCAGGGTTCAGTGTAAAGTCTATGGAGAGCTGCTGGGTTCAGTGTGAAGTTTATGGAGAGCTGCAGGGTTCAGTGTGAAGTTTATGGAGAGCTGCAGGGTTCAGTGTGAATTTTATGGAGAGCTGCAGGGTTCAGTGTGAAGTTTATGGAGAGCTGCAGGGTTCAGTGTGAAGTCTATGGAGAGCTGCTGGGTTCAGTGTGAAGTCTGTGGAGAGCTGCAGGGTTCAGTGTGAAGTCTGAGGAGAGCTGCAGGGTTCAGTGTGAAGTCTATGGAGAGCAGCAGGGTTCAGTGTGAAGTCTGTGGAGAGCTGCAGGGTTCAGTGTGAAGTTTATGGAGAGCTGCAGGGTTCAGTGTGAAGTCTATGGAGAGCTGCAGGGTTCAGTGTGAAGTCTATGGAGAGCTGCAGGGTTCAGTGTGAAGTCTATGGAGAGCTGCAGGGTTCAGTGTGAAGTCTATGGAGAGCTGCAGGGTTCAGTGTGAAGTCTATGGAGAGCTGCAGGGTTCAGTGTGAAGTCTATGGAGTGCAGCAGGGTTCAGTGTGAAGTTTATGGAGAGCTGCAGGGTTCAGTGTGAAGTCTATGGAGAGCTGCAGGGTTCAGTGTGAAGTCTATAGAGAGCTGCAGGGTTCAGTGTGAAGTCTATGGAGAGCTGCAGGGTTCAGTGTGAAGTCTATGGAGAGCTGCAGGGTTCAGTGTGAAGTCTATAGAGAGCTGCAGGGTTCAGTGTGAAGTCTATGGAGAGCTGCAGGGTTCAGTGTGAAGTCTATGGAGAGCTGCAGGGTTCAGTGTGAAGTCTATGGAGAGCTGCAGGGTTCAGTGTGAAGTCTATAGAGAGCTGCAGGGTTCAGTGTGAAGTCTATGGAGAGCTGCAGGGTTCAGTGTGAAGTCTATGGAGAGCTGCAGGGTTCAGTGTGAAGTCTATGGAGTGCAGCAGGGTTCAGTGTGAAGTTTATGGAGAGCTGCAGGGTTCAGTGTGAAGTCTATGGAGAGCTGCAGGGTTCAGTGTGAAGTCTATGGAGTGCAGCAGGGTTCAGTGTGAAGTTTATGGAGAGCTGCAGGGTTCAGTGTGAAGTCTATGGAGAGCTGCAGGGTTCAGTGTGAAGTCTATGGAGAGCTGCAGGGTTCAGTGTGAAGTCTATGGAGAGCTGCAGGGTTCAGTGTGAAGTCTATAGAGAGCTGCAGGGTTCAGTGTGAAGTCTATGGAGAGCTGCAGGGTTCAGTGTGAAGTCTATGGAGAGCTGCAGGGTTCAGTGTGAAGTCTATGGAGTGCAGCAGGGTTCAGTGTGAAGTTTATGGAGAGCTGCAGGGTTCAGTGTGAAGTCTATGGAGAGCTGCAGGGTTCAGTGTGAAGTCTATGGAGTGCAGCAGGGTTCAGTGTGAAGTTTATGGAGAGCTGCAGGGTTCAGTGTGAAGAGCTGCAGGGTTCAGTGTGAAGTCTATGGAGTGCAGCAGGGTTCAGTGTGAAGTTTATGGAGAGCTGCAGGGTTCAGTGTGAAGTCTATGGAGAGCTGTAGGGTTCAGTGTGAAGTCTATGGAGAGCTGCAGGGTTCAGTGTGAAGTCTGTGGAGAGCTGCAGGGTTCAGTGTGAAGTCTATGGAGAGCTGCACGGTTAAGTGTGACGTCTATGGAGAGCTGCAGGGTTCAGTGTGAAGTCTATAGAGAGCTGCAGGGTTCAGTGTGAAGTCTATGGAGAGCTGCAGGGTTCAGTGTGAAGTCTATGGAGAGCTGCAGGGTTCAGTGTGAAGTCTATGGAGTGCAGCAGGGTTCAGTGTGAAGTTTATGGAGAGCTGCAGGGTTCAGTGTGAAGTCTATGGAGAGCTGCAGGGTTCAGTGTGAAGTCTATGGAGTGCAGCAGGGTTCAGTGTGAAGTTTATGGAGAGCTGCAGGGTTCAGTGTGAAGAGCTGCAGGGTTCAGTGTGAAGTCTATGGAGTGCAGCAGGGTTCAGTGTGAAGTCTGTGGAGAGCTGCAGGGTTCAGTGTGAAGTTTATGGAGAGCTGCAGGGTTCAGTGTGAAGTCTATGGAGAGCTGTAGGGTTCAGTGTGAAGTCTATGGAGAGCTGCAGGGTTCAGTGTGAAGTCTGTGGAGAGCTGCAGGGTTCAGTGTGAAGTCTGTGGAGAGCTGCAGGGTTCAGTGTGAAGTCTGAGGAGAGCTGCAGGGTTCAGTGTGAAGTTTATGGAGAGCTGCAGGGTTCAGTGTGAAGTCTATGGAGAGCTGCAGGGTTCAGTGTGAAGTCTGAGGAGAGCTGCAGGGTTCAGTGTAAAGTCTGTGGAGAGCTGCAGGGTTCAGTGTGAAGTCTATGGAGAGCTGCAGGGTTCAGTGTGAAGTCTATGGAGAGCTGCAGGGTTCAGTGTGAAGTCTATGGAGAGCTGCAGGGTTCAGTGTGAAGTCTGTGGAGAGCTGCAGGGTTCAGTGTGAAGTCTATGGAGAGCTGCAGGGTTCAGTGTGAAGTCTATGGAGAGCTGCAGGGTTCAGTGTGAAGTCTATGGAGAGCTGCAGGGTTCAGTGTGAAGTCTATGGAGAGCTGCAGGGTTCAGTGTGAAGTCTATGGAGAGCTGCAGGGTTCAGTGTGAAGTCTATGGAGAGCTGCAGGGTTCAGTGTGAAGTCTATGGAGAGCTGCAGGGTTCAGTGTGAAGTCTGTGGAGAGCTGCAGGGTTCACTGTCAAGTCTGTGGAGAGCTGCAGGGTTCAATGTGAAGTCTATGGAGAGCTGCAGGGTTCAGTGTGAAGTCTATGGAGAGCTGCAGGGTTCAGTGTGAAGTCTATGGAGAGCTCAGGGTTCAGTGTGAAGTCTGTGGAGAGCTGCAGGGTTCAGTGTGAAGTCTATGGAGAGCTGCAGGGTTCAGTGTGAAGTCTATGGAGAGCTGCAGGGTTCAGTGTGAAGTCTGTGGAGAGCTGCAGGGTTCAGTGTGAAGTCTGTGGAGAGCTGCAGGGTTCATTGTGAAGTCTATGGAGAGCTGCAGGGTTCAGTGTGAAGTCTGTGGAGAGCTGCAGGGTTCAGTGTGAAGTCTGTGGAGAGCTGCAGGGTTCATTGTGAAGTCTATGGAGAGCTGCAGGGTTCAGTGTGAAGTCTATGGAGAGCTGCAGGGTTTAGTGGGAAGTCTATGGAGAGCTGCAGGGTTCAGTGTGAAGTCTGTGGAGAGCTGCAGGGTTCAGTGTGAAGTCTATGGAGAGCTGCACAGTTCAGTGTGAAGTCTGTGGAGAGCTGCAGGGTTCAATGTGAAGTCTATGGAGAGCTGCAGGGTTCAGTGTGAAGTCTATGGAGAGCTGCAGGGTTCAGTGTGAAGTCTGTGGAGAGCTGCAGGGTTCAGTGTGAAGTCTATGGAGAGCTGCAGGGTTCAGTGTGAAGTCTATGGAGAGCTGCAGGGTTCAGTGTGAAGTCTATGGAGAGCTGCAGGGTTCAGTGTGAAGTCTATGGAGAGCTGCAGGGTTCAGTGTGAAGTCTATGGAGAGCTGCAGGGTTCAGTGTGAAGTCTGTGGAGAGCTGCAGGGTTCAGTGTGAAGTCTATGGAGAGCTGCAGGGTTCAGTGTGAAGTCTATGGAGAGCTGCAGGGTTCAGTGTGAAGTCTATGGAGAGCTGCAGGGTTCAGTGTGAAGTCTATGGAGAGCTGCAGGGTTCAGTGTGAAGTCTATGGAGAGCTGCAGGGTTCAGTGTGAAGTCTATGGAGAGCTGCAGGGTTCAGTGTGAAGTCTGTGGAGAGCTGCAGGGTTCAGTGTGAAGTCTGTGGAGAGCTGCAGGGTTCAGTGTGAAGTCTATGGAGAGCTGCAGGGTTCAGTGTGAAGTCTGTGGAGAGCTGCAGGGTTCAGTGTGAAGTCTATGGAGAGCTGCAGGGTTCAGTGTGAAGTCTGTGGAGAGCTGCAGGGTTCAGTGTGAAGTCTGTGGAGAGCTGCAGGGTTCAGTGTGAAGTCTATGGAGAGCTGCAGGGTTCAATGTGAAGTCTATGGAGAGCTGCAGGGTTCAGTGTGAAGTCTATGGAGAGCTGCAGGGTTCAGTGTGAAGTCTGTGGAGAGCTGCAGGGTTCAGTGTGAAGTCTGTGGAGAGCTGCAGGGTTCAGTGTGAAGTCTATGGAGAGCTGCAGGGTTCAGTGTGAAGTCTATGGAGAGCTGCAGGGTTCAATGTGAAGTCTATGGAGAGCTGCAGGGTTCAGTGTGAAGTCTATGGAGAGCTGCAGGGTTCAGTGTGAAGTCTGTGGAGAGCTGCAGGGTTCAGTGTGAAGTCTGTGGAGAGCTGCAGGGTTCAATCAAGAGCTGAAGGTTTCTATGGAAAGCTGCGGGGTTGATCTCTATAGAAAATGGCCACAGCTACAGATCTTGCTGCCAAGTTTTTACCTAGATGGAAATTAAAGTGCATCCTGAAATGTGTAAGATATTACAGCATGTCCTGCTTCTAATTTAACATTAGTGCAGGACTGGGTAATATGTGACTCTCCAGCTGTTGCTAAACTACATTTCCCAGCTCTTCATTATTGTAATTTTGTCATCACTCGCCTGAGTTCACAGTGGTTGGTTGGGCCCTGCCAAAAGTAAAAAGACAGAGTTATAAAGCTATTTCAATGGATATTAAAACATTACTGGAGAGCAGACTGCTTTACAATACTAAAATGTTCCTGTGCATTAAGTACAATGGCTTTTTGATTTGGAAGGGTACATGATGAAACAGTCTTCAAAGTGTTACACATGATTGTTACATCCAGTCTGACTATTGTGGTTTGGTTCATTTGTTGTAGCTGATTAATTATTAATATTTTTTTTAAAGGTACACCAGGTTAAAAAACAATTAATGAATGTTAATGGGGGACATTCAAGTGTTTAACATTGTACAGATATTCAGTGCTCTTGTTTACATTACAAGAGGATCTGTTCAGATGAATTGGTTCTTTTGCACTGGGACTGTGCTATAACTCAGTAGGTGGTAACTTCCTCAGTGACCGTAGTGATTGGATAGCAGGACAGCTGTGTGATGTCACTGGTGACACTGAAATTATAAAGACTTAACTTGCTTCATATGGGTTAGTGAAAGGGTTAAAAAAAAAAGGTCACCCTTCTATTTCAATTTCCATTAAGGAAACTAGAGTGACTAGTTTTATTATTATTAGTGGGTCACAAAGCCAGTGTCTCTGCTCGGTGCTGACAGACCCATTTAATGTATTAGACCACCCCTCACAAAACTTGCCAATTCGATATTTCCTTTAAATATTGGCCAGTGGCAGACATCATGCACTTTATATAACATTGGTCTGCATTGATCAAATACTCACTATAGAATAAAATGTGGTGTTTTATTTATAAAGGAATGGTAAAGTTGAAAAAATATAACAGACTTATTTTATAGCATTTTTTAAAAACAAACAAACAAACAATCCTTCTTTCCAAAGTTAAAAAAAAATAATATATAAAAACATATAAGCAAATACGCCTAGTACCTAGTAACTAGCCTTTAGTTTTCAGCTTACAGACTGCAGGGATTATGCATAAAAATATGTTGAACAGGAAAATAAAACACAAATGCACAACTAGTATTTTTCTTTTACATTCCAATTAGAACTTGTCAGATTAATCTTTATTCCATGCCCCAAATGTATCCAGATAGTCACTGTTTCCTCCACGTTCTCACCCCAGGAACAGGCTGACAAATTGGATCTGATTTGGATGTGACAGTACTCCCTCTGGAGAAACAGCCTTTAACTTGAAAAGTGCATTTTATTCAGTGAAACTGATATGGAGTTTAAAGGTTTAATTGACCTTTAACCCTTTCAGGACCAGGGATTATCCAGAGTCAGGGCCGTCTTTAATAGTGATTGGACCCTGGGCAAGCATTTGCTTGGGCCCCCTGGAACCTGCCCCCTCCCCTGCATGCAATCCCGCCATCCATCGCAATGTTACCCCCCCCCCCCCCACACACACATATGCCATAATTGTTGTGCCATTCAGATGCCAGTAATATTGGGCCATTCAGAGCGCAGTATTATTGTGCCAGTCAGAGCCCAGTAATATTGTGCCAGTCAGAGCCCAGTAATATTGTGCCATTCAGAGCCCAGTAATATTGTGCCAGTCAGAGCCCAGGAATATTGTGCCAGTCAGAGCCCAGGAATATTGTGCCAGTCAGAGCCCAGGAATATTGTGAAATTCAGACCCCAGTAATATTGTGCCAGTCAGATGCCCAGTAATATTGTGCCAGTCAGATGCCTGTAATATTGTGCCAGTCAGATGCCCAGTATTATTGTGCCAGTCAGAGCCCAGTATTATTGTGCCAGTCAGAGCCCAGTAATATTGTGCCAGCCAGATGTCCAGTAATATTGTGCCAGCCAGATACCTGTAATATTGTGCCAGTCAGATACCAGGAATATTGTGCTTGTCAGATACCAGGAATATTGTGCTTGTCAGATACCAGGAATATTGTGCCTGTCAGATACCAGTATTATTGTGCCAGTCAGATGCCTAGTAATATTGTGCCAGTCAGATGCCTGTAATATTGTGCCAGTCAGATGCCTGTAATATTGTGCCAGTCAGATGCCCAGTATTATTGTGCCAGTCAGAGCCCAGTAATATTGTGCCAGCCAGATGCCCAGTAATATTGTGCCAGCCAGATGCCCAGTAATATTGTGCCAGCCAGATACCTGTAATATTGTGCCAGTCAGATACCAGGTATATTGTGCTTGTCAGATACCAGGAATAGTGTGCCTGTCAGATACCAGTATTATTGTGCCAGTCAGAGACCAGTAATATTGTGCCAGCCAGATGCCTGTAATATTATGCCAGTCAGAGCCCAGTAATATAGTGCCAGCCAGATGCCTGTAATATTATGCCAGCCAGAGCCCAGTAATATAGTGCCAGCCAGATGCCTGTAATATTATGCCAGCCAGATGCCTGTAATATTATGCCAGCCAGATGCCTGTAATATTATGCCAGCCAGATGCCCAGTATTATTGTGCCAGCCAGATGCCCAGTATTATTGTGCCAGCCAGATGCCCAGTATTATTGTGCCAGACAGATGCCCAGTATTATTGTGCCAGTCAGATGCCCAGTATTATTGTGCCAGTCAGAGCCCAGTAATATTGTGCCAGCCAGATGCCTGTAATATTATGCCAGCCAGATGCCTGTAATATTATGCCAGCCAGATGCCCAGTATTATTGTGCCAGCCAGATGCCCAGTATTATTGTGCCAGTCAGATGCCCAGTATTATTGTGCCAGTCAGAGCCCAGTAATATTGTGCCAGCCAGATGCCCAGTAATATTGTGCCAGCCAGATGCCCAGTAATATTGTGCCAGCCAGAGCCCAGTAATATTCTGCCATTCAGATGCCCAGTAATATAGTGCCAGTCAGAGCCCAGTAATATAGTGCCTGCCAGATGCCCAGTAATATTGTGCCATTCAGATGCCCAATATTATTCTGCCATTCAGATGCCCAATATTATTCTGCCATTCAGATGCCCAGTAATATTCTGCCATTCAGATGCCCAGTATTATTGTGCCAGTCAGATGCCCAGTAATATTGTGCCAGCCAGCCCCCCCCCCCCCCCGTACTTACATGAAGCTGCTCCGTGTCCCCCGCCGGATGTCTCCTCCGTACAGTCTTCCCTCTTGCACGGAGGAGGGAAACAGTCACCGGATGTGACGCGACGTCACATCCGGCGTCAGTTTTTTTTTTTTTTTCGGCCGTCGCATCCATCGTCTTCCCTTCACTCCTCCTACTTATGATTCCGTGCATACAGCTGTATGGTCAGCCATTTTTTGAGGGACACAAATAACGTTTACATGTTGCCCTGTAGGATGCATAAATCCTATATGTTCAGAAGGAAATTAAATGATTTAACCAATTTCCAATGGGATCCAAGCTGTCAACATTTAAACTAAATAAATTAAAAAACAGTCCAGACAGGAAGAGGAGGCCTGCAAAAAATAATATACAAAAATAAAACACCTGTAAAAAATGTATTACTCTATTAAAGTCCCCCTCATATTTGGCAGTAGTGACTATACCCCCTAAAAATGTGCAAAAAAAGCCTTCCTTACAAATCCTAAACCATCTGCTTTTTTCTTCATCTGTTCTTCAATCTTCCTTTTAATCCATTATGTCTTCTTATTCTTTATCTTATCTTCAATCAGGATATACCAGCTAGACTATAACATCCACCATTGCAATATTATTCACCTAAAGTTATATCATGAGCTCATATAGTATCTGTCTGGCTCTGTTTGAGTGCTGCATAACTTGTTGGCCATCTATAAATGAATAGTAATGTAATATTATTACACATTAGGATCCATTTGGCACATGAGTTTATCTCAAGTAATTTCTTGTACCTTTCTACACAATTGTCTTGTTTTTCTATCAGTCCCTATACCTTATCTATGCCTATGTCTAATGATAGGGGTTAGGCTGATGAAGTTGCACCATGGGACATTATATTGGTTTAGTCCCCCCTGGGACAGACGGTGCCAGCCCTCCCATGATGCTCTGTATAGATTTGTATGGATAGGTTTATATTGGTTTGGGTGTTAGTTCAGCTGGATTTTATAATTTAAGAGGTGTTCCTCTTCGCCTGCCATGTGAGATCATGCATGGCTGGAGTTACTAGTAATTAAACACATTGTCACATCTGCAACCTTTCTCTGGGCTAAAACAATTGTCTCATAATCTAAATATTAAACAGGGGTTGGTACTGCAGCTGTGTGAAAACTACAGATCCCATGATGCTCAGTCAGTCTTATGTCTAAGAACAGTGGAGCAAAGTTCTAAAAGCTCTTCCAACTGAGCATCACAAATATCTGCAGTGCCAAGGTTAGCCATCACTGAATTATTAAGGAGCACACCAGTCTGATAATAAATACTTGCACTGGCAAGGTTAGCCATCACTGAATCAAAGGATAATGCCAGTCTGATAAAAAAAAGATATCTGTAGTGCCAAGGTTAGCCATCACTGAATTAAAGCATCCCTCCAGCCTGAGAAAAAAAAATGCTGGACTAATAAATGCATGTGAAAGCTGACTGTTGCATTTGTTTGTTCCAGCTGTGTTTTGCAAGTTTTTTTTTAGAGCTTAATTTGAAAGTAAACCTTTGCAGGCATTCGCCTGGGGATTGATCCAGCCCACCATGACGTCAGTAGCTCAAGGAAATAATGTGAGTCCCCACCATCTCATGGGAACCAATCAGTGGGCTCCCATTGTGATAAATCACACTATTGTTCTGCCCCTCCAATCAGAGCAGTCAAAATAAGCAAAACAAATAAGAAAGGAAGTTATCAGCTGAGACCCAGTGAATCTGCACTGATACTCTTGCAATCAAGCAAAAGAAGGGGGAGTGCTTGAGCAGGGCACGTTGCTAGAGGTTTCCAAGGAATGCAATGCATGCATGGATTTGTGTGCTAAATATCCCTGTACAATGTACAGCTTAAACACTAACAGATGAACTAAAGTTAGGTTACTGCCTGAAGTGTCCCCTTTAATAACCAGTGATGTGGGGAAAAAAGTGTCCCCTCCACAAAGCATTCCTCACTCCTCTCTGCTCATCCAAAATCTGGATCAAGAGAGAGATGTCTCCTGTATCTTTGAATGACCTTGACAGAAGGACGTCTTTGTGCATCGGAATATTTGCATCTCCAGACAAGAAAGGCCGTTTTGTATTATTTCGCCTCCTTGTTGCTAAACATTGAAAGATACCTATTAGCTGGGGTGCAGAGTCCTGGCAGATACTCATATCATGAGCAGAATGCTTTAGGCAAGTTTTGGGAAGGAGTAGAGGGGGTGACACTATTCTGATAGACTCCATGCAAGATCTCACACACACACAGAAAGAAAAGCTTGTAACCATGTAGGTAGTGGTGTATCTTGGTTTTGTGCTGCCCTAGGCAGACAAAATCTGGACACCCCCCCACCCACGTTGCACACCTACAACATGCCCCATCACTCCATTACATGCCCCATCACCCAAATTGCACCCACATTAAATGCCCCATCACCCCATTACTTGCCCCATCACCCAAATTGCACCCACATTAAATGCCCCATCACCCAATTACATGCCCCATCACCCAAATTGCACACACATTAAATGTCCAATCACCCCATTACATGCCCCCATTACCCACATTGCATACACACTAATTACACCCCATTTCATGCCTCCACCATGTCCATTACATGCCCCTGTCACCCCGATTAATTTGGAAGGAGCTAAAGCTTCCTGAACAGTGGGGGAGGGAACGAAAATGTTTGAAGCACCAGAGGTGTGTTTTAACACCCTCTGGCAAAGTGCCGCCCTCTGGCAAAGTGCCGCCCCAGGCAAGTGCCTTGTGGAAGATACACTGCTGCTTGTAAGTGTGACACATGAAGGGTTAACTAGAAATAAAAACATATCACTATAGACATCTGGTTTTGCATTAAAGGCAGAAATCATATACTGTCAGGAATCGCATGTTTGGGTGATGTTATATAATGGTGCAGGCATCATTATTGGGGGATAATAAGCCAATTGCAAAAACAGATGATCAGTTATGAGAGTTTCTAAAATAGAGATTTCCTGAGAAATAGAAACAGAGCCTATAATCTGATCATTCATAAACTACTTATTAAATGGGAGACTTAAAGGAAACCAGATATGGATAAATTACCTTGCAGGATTGTGACCAATTACCAGTTTAATTCAGTGACCTTTATTAAAAAGTACAAAGGAAAATAGTCCACATTTTCCTGATTACAGCCCTGACGTAGGTATGTTTTATACATATCCCTGGATAGAGAGGCTGTTTTGGGAATCAGGTAATGTATGGACAATTTTTTTTTTTTTTAAATAGCTGATTTATTTAAAAAGAAATTAACAAAAAAAAAGTTTGTAAGAAGAGATTGTGCTGAGGATATACAATTAGGTTTAAAAGGGACTGAGAGATCTGTGTAAATGGAGTTTATTTTGGTTCCTATAATTGGTCTTGTCTGGGAAGCAATCCAATGATCTTTGGGTTTGGAGAGATTGTGTTAGACAATCCATTATAATGCGTTGAGCAAAGATCCAGGAAGATATCACAGAGGTGCAGCACTCCCCTCAACATTTTAACTGGCCAGTGAGGATGCTTGTGTTAGGGGGAGCTAGTCATCGGAAAACTCTGCTATGGTTACAGAAGAAAACAACTAAAAACAAATCAGGGTAATGAAATGGTACTGGCAATGAATGGATGGAAGGTGAACTGAGAAAGTGAAAGGTCCAAATGCAGAAGAAAGGTTGGTGTAGTGCAGAGGTCACCTGGATGGTAATGAAAGGATGGGTGGTGGACTGAGAAAGGGAAAGGTCCAAAGGTAGAAGAAAGGTTGGTGTAGTGCAGGGGTCACCTGGATGGTAATGAAAGGATGGGTGGTGGACTGAGATTGTGAAAGGTCCAAAGGCAGAAGAAAGGTTGGTGCAGTGCAGGGGTCACCTGGATGGTAATGAAAGGATGGGTGGTGGACTGAGATTGTGAAAGGTCCAAAGGCAGAAGAAAGGTTGGTGCAGTGCAGGGGTCACCTGGATGGTAATGAAAGGATGGGTGATGGATTGAGAAAGGGAAATGTCCAAAGGAAGAAGAAAGGTTGGTGTAGTGCAGGGGTCATCTGGATTAAAAGTGTTAGGATTCGTTAGAGAAAGTGGGAGAAAGGATTGAATGGTGACCTGTACAAGATAAAATTCGGTGAAGGCAAGTATGGAGGAGATATGAAAAGGGGTAAACACTAACATTCACTGGGATTTTGGATGGATCTCCTTTGGACCTTCGCAGACCTTGCCACGGACACTGGAGTCAGTGAATAGACACTTTGCCGATCTCTGGGTATGAAGAAGGAACTTGGGTGCATGAAGACACAATAGCCAAACAGTTGGACAATCAAACAATCAGAGAGAGTGCAAAGAAATGAAGGTAGACTGCGGATTGAAGTTATCAAATTAAAGTTTGCAATCCCTGCAGTTCCTTATTTCATACATAATGGTCAGTGTCTCTTGTATAAGATCCTCTCGTTAGGAGAAATATCTTTATTACCTTTATAAACATATAACTATATTTATTTTATTATATATTTTATTTCCTAGAGAAACCACAGTAACTAGTGAAACGAACACAGATTTTAATACAAAGGGGAAGACAAACCGTCTGAGAGTGATGGCTGTGGACCTGCCTCTTCATTCTCCTTTACTAATGACTTGTTGATTGATACGATAGGCTGATTAGTACTAGTTACAGAGAGGTTCATGATGTGTATCTCTGTAGCTTCCTGAAACCAGTCAGGACGGGTGGATTGTCCGAAACCAAAATGAGAGTGTTGGTGACTGTACATTATAGATCTTATGGAACAGGACAGCAATATCCCCAAACCGGGTGCTTTCCCCTCTGATCCTATAGAACAGCTGAGGGACCTGCAGCTCTCCCATCACTCTCAACCAGACCCTGGCTGTAGGTTATGGCATTGGAAGTTAAATACCAAGATCCAGGCTCTTTCATTCTGTTTCAAATCTTCTGTGTGTTTCTCCACCGGTATTGACTCCTGGCAAGTTATATACATTGAATTCTCTCTTTTGCTGCTGTGTTTATTCGCCCGTTGGTATATTTGCATCATTTAGTGTGTCGTTGGTTATGTGGATATGTTGCCCTCTACCTCTAATTTGCAGAGTATTGCTTTTGTATTGATATTTTTGGGCATACTCTTCAATAGCCTGGCAGCTCAAATTAAAGTGATCTCATATCTCCTTCTGCTTCTAAACCCAGAAGGGACCAGAGATCCTTCGTGGTGCTTCTGTCCTGAATTCGATCTACTGACAGCTTGCATGGGGATCAAACGTCACCTGGTGACCCAGTGGTGTGCAGGAGAGGATAAGGATTGAAGTGCTCTTCACCTTCTCTCCTGCACAGTAACCGGTAGGCAAGTAGGACAGAAGGTCAACTACTCCTGAGAGAATATGGTAGACAGGTCTACATAATAAAGTGGCTACTGATTATGTGTATATATAATACAAGAAAATGGACATTGGGGTGGGGTATCTATGTAACGGTAGGGGGCGTGGCATGTGACGTGTGCGCTGGGGATGCTGGTTAGAAAGCACTCGCTCAGAATAGAGGTGGATGAATAGTGGTGAAGAGAGAATTTGGAAAATGAAAAAAACAGCCGTAGGGGTGATCTGAAAAAGTACCTGAAACACGTTACCTGGGAAAAATCTGCCTGCTTTGAGGCTCTGCTGGCCGACTTCCATCTTTCTACATCTCTTTCAAACCCCAACAAGAGCGCGCCAGTAAACTGACGCGAATTATACAATCTGATTTATCAATCTCATCTCGAGCTGCGCAGCAGGGAGCGCAGCATGAATATTTAATAGCGTGGTATTAATTGCAGGCATCGGGATACAGTATCTATCAGCCTCCCTTCCTTTAATATCATTTACAAATAATATATAAATACATTGTATTTGTCCTTTTTTATTTTATTGAAACAAGATATGTAGACAGAGAAACATGTTGCACACATCAAGGGTCAGATGTGTAAATAGAAACTGCGGGGTGAAAGTTCTAAAAGTGGAGCAGTCGGCATGGAAACCAATGGAATGTTCCTGCTGATTACTCCACTTTTAGAACCCTGCCCCCATTCCATGAGTTCACACACCCCTTTTTTCAGTCTGTTATAGTATTTTCCAGTGGTTTTATAGATCTTGAAACAAGTATGGTTAAAATGATACCATTTATTGGCTAAATGAGAGTTTGGTTGCAAGCCTTCAAGACCAAGTTGCTAAATCTTCTAACGGTGAATACACAGTCTTCATTGTATGGGAATCTCAGGTGAATGCTGCAAAATGCAGTCATTCCAGGACACTGTGCTAAACTGCAAACCAGTGGCATATTTCTGCTGATTGCTCCAACTCCAGAACCTTGGAAACCAGTGGCATGTTTCTGCTGATTGGTCCAAATCCAGAACCTTGGAAACCAGTGGAATGTTCTGGTTGATTGTTCCAAATCCAGCACTTGGCCCCCGGAATTTCTCAGGTATGATTTAATATTGACTGTAACCCTGGTCTTGTTCTCCTTTGTCTCAGGTGCCTCGTCTCCAGACAAGGAGATGAATTATGGCAGTGGCCTACTGGATATTGTAAAAGGAGGAGCTGGCCGACTCTTTAGTAACTTAAAGGACAACCTCAAAGACACCCTGAAAGATACATCATCGAAAGTGATGCAGTCTGTGGCCAGGTAAGTCTTGCTCCAGCCGGGAGGTATTGATGATCCGACGCACTCCATTAGTTCTATGTTACCACTTATATAAAGTTGAGATATAAGGATTTTTTTAAGTTAAGGTGTTCCAGATTTCTGTGGCTGCCAATGACCACCACATTTAATTCCCCAGTATATCTCTATCACTTTGAGGCAGCTCACTGTGATACAGTAGGGTCATTGAAATGAGCACTTTGCTACTTGTAATAGTTTTGCAGCCTGAGATACAGGATAGTGGACCTTGGTTAGCATGCAGTGATCACTAGCACACGTTACAGAAATACTAATATACTGGAAAGGTTTAAATATGAGGGGAAAAAACGTATGTAAAAATAATGTCCATGTTTTCTATTCTGCAGCTATACAAAAGGAGAACTGGATATATCATATATTACCTCGAGGATAATTGGTAAGTGATTTGCTCTTTTTGTTTAGCTTTAAAGGACAGTTATTGGCACACGACTTCTGTTTAGCACTAGCAGGGGGCGGACATGCTGCACAGAATCTTGGGTGAAATGGATCAGATCTTCATTCAACTGACACAAGATTCTAAACATGTCCGCCCCCTGATAGAGCTATACAGAGCAAAGATTCTAAACAACATGTCTGAACCCCTTATAGAGCTATACAGAGGAAAGATTCTAAACAACATGTCCACCCCTGATAGAGCTATACAGTGCAAAGATTCTAAACAACATGTCTGCCCCCTGATAGAGCTATACAGAGCAAAGATTCTAAACAACATGTCTGAACCCCTTATAGAGCTATACAGAGGAAAGATTCTAAACAACATGTCCGCTCCTGATAGAGCTATACAGAGCAAAGATTCTAACAACATGTCCGCCCCCTGATAGAGATATACAGAGCAAAGATTCTAAACAACATTTCCACCCCCTGATAGAGCTATACAGAGCAAAGATTCTAAACAACATGCCCGCCCCCTGATAGAGATATACAGAGCAAAGATTCTAAACAACATTTCCACCCCCTGATAGAGCTATACAGAGCAAAGATTCTAAACAACATGTCCGCTCCTGATAGAGCTATACAGAGCAAAGATTCTAAACAACATGTCCGCCCCCTGATAGAGATATACAGAGAAAGATTCTAAACAACATGTCTGCCCCCTGATAGAGATATACAGAGAAAGATTCTAAACAACATGTCCGCCCCCTGATAGAGCTATACAGAGCAAAGATTCTAAACAACATGTCCGCCCCCTGAGAGAGTTACATAGAGCACATTTTTGTTTATCAAACTTTTGTTGTTGTTGATGTGA
This sequence comes from Pelodytes ibericus, assembly GCA_036172795.1. Taxonomy (NCBI): domain Eukaryota; kingdom Metazoa; phylum Chordata; class Amphibia; order Anura; family Pelodytidae; genus Pelodytes; species Pelodytes ibericus. The sequence goes on from CM069865.1 coordinate 7,723,602, forward strand.
ATTCCAGCCGCCGCGGAGTAGAAATTTGTGTTTATTTTTTCTCGGCATTGACTGGTTCCCTTTTTCTCCCTCCTAGTTATGTCCTTCCCAGCAGAAGGGGTGGAGTTAGGATTTCGGAATCACATTGAAGATGTTCGTTCATTTCTAGACTCCAGACACTTGGATCATTACACAGTGTTCAACCTGTCGCCCAAATCATATCGCACGGCCAAGTTTCACAACAGGGTACGGTGTGAATGGATGGATGTGTAAGGCAATGTGTAGGACTCCTATCACCCTCAGCCTGTCTAGGAAGGCTTGCAATGGTGGGAGTTAGTATTTTACAGTCAGCCTCTAAAGGACTTTGCTGGATCTTAGGGAATTTACAGCCCCTGGGGAACAGCCCCTAAAGTTGTACAACAAAAGACCCTTCTCATCAAACACTCCGTTATCAAACACTCCGTTATCAAACACTCCGTTATCAAACACTCCATTATCAAACACTCCATTATCAAACACTCCGTTATCAAACACTCCATTATCAAACACTCCATTATCAAACAAATATTCCATTATCAAACACTCCGTTATTAAACATTCCATTATCAAACAAACACTCCATTATCAAACAAACACTCCATTATCAAATATTCCATTATCAAACACTCCATTATCAAACAAACACTCCATTATCAAACAAACACTCCATTATCAAACAAACACTCCATTATCAAATATTCCATTATCAAACACTCCATTATCAAACAAACACTCCATTATCAAACAAACACTCCATTATCAAACAAACATTCCGTTATTAAACATTCCGTTATTAAACATTCCATTATCAAACACTTCGTTATTAAACACTCCGTTATCAAACACTTCGTTATTAAACACTCCGTTATCAAACACTCCGTTATCAAACACTCCGTTATCAAACACTCCGTTATCAAACACTGTTATTAAACACTCTGTTATTAAACACTCCATTATCAACTAGTCCGTTCTCAAACAAACACTCCATTATCAAACAAACACTCCATTATCAAATACTCCATTATCAAGTATGAGGATAAACTGTATGTACTTTTACTGGTACATGCCAGCTTGTGCCCTTACCTGCATCCCTGGCAAGGGGACAGCCTAGTCTGGTCAGCGACCTGTCTCTCTCTGCAAGGGTTCAAAAGAAGTTTAGTGTCCTTTTAACATCATTTCCCCTACACTAGGTGCCACAAGTGTATTATCCATAGGTATGAAGGTAATTCCTGGGACAAAGTTCTAAAAGTGATGTAGCCAGCAGGAACATTCCATTGGTGACTGGACGAAAAACCTTAGAAATCTACTTGGGCGGGATTTAAATATACATAAGGTTGAAGGGTAGGAATCCTATGAGGACCACAGAACTTCCAGCTAATCTCTCCAGTCCCCAATATGATGAATATCTCCTCTGTTTACATTGAGTAGTAATGCATGCTTGCTTATTTGTACCTCCCAGGTCTCCGAGTGCAGTTGGCCTGTACGACAAGCCCCCAGTCTCCATAACCTGTTTGCAGTCTGTAAGAACATGCACAACTGGTTGCACCAGAACCCCAAAAATATCTGCGTTATCCACTGCATGGTAAGTAACGCTGCAAAGAAGAACATTGTTACAGAGAGGGGGGTGTGTACATAGCAAAGCCTTCTAGAAACTGTGGTGGATACATAAAATAGACGTCCAGAAGAGGTGGTGGATACATAGAAGAGCCTTCCAGAAAGCGTGGTGGATACATAGAATAGACTTCCAGAAGAGGTGGTGGATACATAGATTAGACTTCCAGAAAGCATGGTGGATACATAGAATAGCCTTCCAGAAAGCGTGGTGGATACATAGAATAGACTTCCAGAAAGCGTGGTGGATACATAGAATAGGCTTCCAGAAAGCGTGGTGGATACATAGAATAAACTTCCAGAAAGTTTGGTGGATACATAGAGACGACTTCCAGAAAGCGTGGTGGATACATAGATTAGACTTTCCAGAAAGCATGGTGGATACATAGAATAGACTTCCAGAAAGCGTGGTGGATATACCGTATATAACACCCTTCTAGAAAGGCATATTTCATTATTTCGATGTAATGCAGGTAAATATAAAATAATTGGCTGTTACTGTTCCTTTAATGAGCCCATTTGGGCCTGAGAGTATAATTATGTAATGCGCTGTAAGAGCCTGTTGATTATTTGCTTTCTCTCTTTTTACTTTGCAGGATGGTCGGGCAGCATCGGCGGTTTTAGTCAGCGCCATGTTCTGTTTCTGTCATCTCTTCTCCAATCCTGTCTCTGCAATTCAGCTGCTAAACTCGAAACGCCCTGGGATAGGACTGTGGCCCTCACACAGAAGGTCAGAAGCCTCTCTCTGTCCGTGACTTATATGTGACTGAGATCCCTTCACTGATGCATGTCTCGGCCTGAGGGGGAGGGAAGTGTTGTACTGCCTGATGATGCAGAATGCCCACTGTGCCTAGGGAAGAATAACAAGATGTAGGGGGTCATGTACTTAACAAGAGCAGTGGGGAAAAAAATCGCTAAAACATGAGTAAGGAACAATTTGCGAATGTTTGTAAAATGTTGCCCTTTTCCCCCCTTTTCTGCGCCTCTCCCGTTTATTTTTATTCATTGCGCATCTTCCAGTTGCGGTAATTATATAGTGATTATATCTGCGATTGCTAAAGAAATTTGAGAATATTTTGTGAAAAATAATTTTTATTCTGCCTGTGACAATCACACCAGTGCTAATCAAAATGGCAGAAAAACTATTTGCAAACTTGCCTGTTTGTTATTCACAAATACGCCCATTTTTTATTCCCAATTTGCTCATATTTACTATTTCAGTGTTAAATGTTTAGTACATCGCAAAAGGAGCAAAGAGCAAAAACTGTTTTGCACATAAAATATATTCCGTTTTTTTTAGTACCAGCCCATAGAGGCCGGCTGGGTATTTTATTCATTTTTATATGAAAACTGATGAACAGATATAAAAATAAACACCGCAAGGTACAATGCCTTTAACCCCTTTGTGACGCATTTTGGTGCTTGTATCCCAGACGATGCAAGCACCAAAACATCACGATTTGTGGCCGATCACAAGGTGGCCAGACGTATAGTGATCACAAGGTGGCCAGACGTATAGTGATCACAAGGTGGCCAGACGTATAGTGATCACAAGGTGGCCAGACGTATACTGATCACAAGGTGGCCAGACGTATACTGATCACAAGGTGGCCAGACGTATACTGATCACAAGGTGGCCAGACGTATAGTGATCACAAGGTGGCCAGACGTATAGTGATCACAAGGTGGCCAGACGTATAGTGATCACAAGGTGGCCAGACGTATAGTGATCACAAGGTGGCCAGAAGTATAGTGATCACAAAGTGGCCAGAAGTATAGTGATCACAAGGTGGCCAGACGTATAGTGATCACAAGGTGGCCAGACGTATAGTGATCACAAGGTGGCCAGACGTATAGTGGTCACAAGGTGGCCAGACGTATAGTGATCACAAGGTGGCCAGACGTATAGTGATCACAAGGTGATCGGTTGCCAGGAGCACTATGCCAGAGGTCTGAGAGGGTCCCTGCCAAAAAGATTGCGAGACCTCCGGATGTCACATGTGAGGTCACTGAATCGTGTCCGAACCCGCGATGAGCTCTTTAGCGCTGGACGTTCTATGCCGTCCTAGCGTCTTTTAGGCGCTGATCGCCAATCAGGATGGCAAAGTTTTTGCTCTCTGCCCCTTTTGTGATGTACTAAACATTTAACTCTCAAGCAGTAAATATGAGCAAATTGTGAATAAAAACAGGCATGTTTGGGAATAAAGACAGGCGTGTTTGGGAATAAAGACAGGCGTGTTTGGGAATAAAGACAGGCGTGTTTGGTAATAAAGACAGGCGTGTTTGGGAATAAAGACAGGCGTGTTTGGGAATAAAGACAGGCGTGTTTGGGAATAAAGACAGGCGTGTTTGGGAATAAAGACAGGCGTGTTTGGGAATAAAGACAGGCGTGTTTGGGAAACAAGACAGGCATGTTTGGGAATAAAGACAGGCGTGTTTGGGAATAAAGACAGGCGTGTTTGGGAATAATGACAGGCGTGTTTGGGAATAAAGACAGGCGTGTTTGGGAAACAAGACAGGCGTGTTTGGGAATAAAGACAGGCGTGTTTGGGAATAAAGACAGGCGTGTTTGGGAATAATGACAGGCGTGTTTGGGAAACAAGACAGGCGTGTTTGGGAATAAAGACAGGCGTGTTTGGGAAACAAGACAGGCATGTTTGGGAATATTTTTTCTGTCTTTTTATTAGCACTTGCTAAAAGCCGGTGTCATTTTCACACGAAAAATAATTCCAATAAATCGGAGTATATTACAGCAACCGGAAAAATTACCTCTAAATATAAAGAAATAAAATCTAAAAAATGCACAAAATGCTACAAATATTCGCAAATTGCTCCTTACGCATGTTTTACCTATTTCCCCCCCATGCGTAGTACATATCCCCCTATTTGTTAATGCAAAGAAAATATCTGATAACAATGCAATTTTAACTACAACTCTTATGATCCTCTGCCTACTGTAAAACCAGGTAGAGGAAGGACGCTGTCTCTCCATCTCAGTATTCCTGCTCACGGAGCTGCCACAGAAATGGGTACAAATCAGTCTCCTTACAAACCTCAGATCACATTCAACATAATTAATACCTTTGTGGATGTTCATGCTGCCCGGGGGAGAATTCAGTCCTGCTGAAGATACTATCATGTTACTAGCAACTGTTTCTAGCAATGGAGGAAAACTAATAAAATTGTATTTCTTATTACCCTGTGTTACATCGGGAGTATTAACTCTTTCACTACTTGCGTTAAGATTAGAGTTGGACGCCTTATGTCAGAGTCTGGAGCATGATTTAAGCAATCAAGCAAATGCTTGCAATGTGTGCATACATGTGTAGAACAAGAGCCTGTACAGAGCACACATATGCTGGGTTGTCCCATTAGAGCAAGGGTACACTAGAGTACCGCTAGGTTTGTCAGATCTGCCAATCTTTTGGTGGACACATAACTTTTACATACACAACTTGCCGAATGTATAAAACAAGGGGAAACAATTAATTAATCAAGGAGATGGATTTCCCAAAGAAAATAATAAATTAGACATTTCTTCAAGGCAGCATATAAAAGTTATATGTCCCTCGAAAGAAAAAAATGGCCGATCATACAGCTGTATGCTTGGAATCCTTCAGATACAGCCAGTAGGTGGAGTTAAAGTAAGATCTATTTAACTTAACAGCAAGAAAAGTGTAAGTGAGGGTACTAAGTAATAAAACGGTGTGAACATTTATTTTTAATTAATATATTTTTTTTATTTAGGTATATAGGATATATCTGTGACTTGGTGTCCGACAAACCTACCCATCCCCATTGCAAGCCCATCATCATCAAATCTGCCACGATCAGCCCCATTCCCTGCTTCAACAAACAGAGGACTGGCTGCCGACCTTTCTGTGAGATCCTAATTGGAGAGACGCGGATTTTTAGCACCATGCAGGACTACGAAAGGATGAAGTAAGATATTAATTAATACTCTTTACATTCTGTAACATGAAGTGCGTTTTATATGTGACTCTAATTCCACAATTCCCTGCATCGGACTATGTTGCAGTCATGTATAATTTATGTTTATGTTTTACAGGGAGTATCGTGTACAGGAAGGGAAGGTAGTTATTCCCTTGGGGGTCACCATCCATGGGGATGTGGTGGTCTCAATCTTTCACATGAGATCCACCATTGGAGGAAGACTTCAAGCAAAGGTGGGTGTTCTTCCAGCATTGGTGACTCTAGAATGGACAGGTCCCTTTAATAATCATTATAGTGAAAGGAGGGGGGACAAACACAAACAGAGGTGACGGTTAGAATATAGTGCCTGTCTGTTACTCTGGTGGAGAGGTGACTGTTAGAATATAGTGCCTGTCTGTTACTCTGGTGGAGAGGTGACTGTTAGAATATAGTGCCTGTCTGTTACTGGTGGATAGATGACTGTTAGAATATAGTGCCTGTCTGTTACTGGTCTATAGATGACTGTTAGAATATAGTGCCTGTCTGTTACTGGTGGATAGATGACTGTTAGAATATAGTGCCTGTCTGTTACTGGTGGATAGATGACTGTTAGAATATAGTGCCTGTCTGTTACTGGTGAATAGGTAACTGTTAGAATATAGTGCCTGTCTGTTACTGGTGGATAGATGACTGTTAGAATATAGTGCCTGTCTGTAACTGGTGGATAGGTGACTGTTAGAATATAGTGCCTGTCTGTAACTGGTGGATAGGTGACTGTTAGAATATAGTGCCTGTCTGTTACTGGTGGGTAGATGACTGTTAGAATATAGTGCCTGTCTGTTACTGGTGGATAGATGACTGTTAGAATATAGTGCCTGTCTGTTACTGGTGGATAGATGACTGTTAGAATATAGTGCCTGTCTGTTACTGGTGGATAGATGACTGTTAGAATATAGTGCCTGTCTGTTACTGGTGGATAGATGACTGTTAGAATATAGTGCCTGTCTGTTACTGGTGGATAGATGACTGTTAGAATATAGTGCCTGTCTGTTACTGGTGGATAGATGACTGTTAGAATATAGTGCCTGTCTGTTACTGGTGGATAGATGACTGTTAGAATATAGTGCCTCTCTGTTACTGGTGGGTAGATGACTGTTAGAATATAGTGCCTGTCTGTTACTGGTGGATAGATGACTGTTAGAATATAGTGCCTCTCTGTTACTGGTGGGTAGATGACTGTTAGAATATGGTGCCTGTCTGTTACTCTGGTGGAGAGGTGACTGTTAGAATATAGTGCCTGTCTGTTACTGGTGGATAGATGACTGTTAGAATATAGTGCCTGTCTGTTATTGGTGGATAGGTGACTGTTAGAATATAGTGCCTGTCTGTTACTGGTGGATAGGTGACTGTTAGAATATAGTGCCTGTCTGTTACTGGTGGATAGATGACTGTTAGAATATAGTGCCTGTCTGTTACTGGTGGATAGGTGACTGTTAAATTATAGTGCCTGGCTGTAACTGGTGGATTGGTGACTGTTAGAATATAGTGCCTGTCTGTCACTGTCCCTGTCCTTTACTGTCTGTCTTTTTCATGTCTTGTGTTTTTTGATTTTTAGATGACAAATACTCAAATATTACAGATTCAGTTTCATACTGGATTTATAGCACTGGGAACAACAACACTGAAATTCACAAAGTAAGTATTTGAACAATGTAAGCCAGGTAAACATTACATGGACAGGGGATCTATTGCCTCTAAAATGAGAACCATAGCTATTACCTGCTGGCCTACAGAATATTTTTACAAACTCTGATAAGCTACATGGGACCCCAAAGCACAAAAATAATGGAGTCACCAGACCTTCCTGCCTCCCCCTCCCTTGTTTCTGGATGGGAGATAAGTGGGCACCGCTTCCAAATCTCAGCCAAAACCTTCCCCCTACTGTATGTTACATGTTTAAATTTCAGGCTTAAATCCTTCTCTAAAAAGTGTACTATTCCAACATGTGCACAATATCCATAAATAGAAACAACAAAACAGACAAAGGAGATAGAGGGCATCCTAGTCTTGTTCTCTCTCTGTGTTTTATCACATCTAACCATGGTCTGATTGCCTTGTGATTTTGGATTTCCAGGCCTGAACTTGACGCATGTGACTCTCCGGAGAAATACCCGCCACTGTTTCACGTGATGTTGGATATTGAGATCGAAGCCGCAGACAGACAGACTGACCTTACACCTCCCTGGGAAAATTTTGCATCAAAAGACATTAATCCCAGCATTTTATTTTCATCCCATCAGGAACAGCAGGATGCCCATGCCATTGGTGGTGAGCGCTTTATCGGTTTCTATATAACGGATAACGCGGTACAATCCCTCAGCCTGCTCTGATTTTATCCTTGTGTGTATCGCAGGTCAAGATCCTGTAGAGACACATCAAGATAACATCAAAACAGTCGGGCAAGGTGCATTTTTTTCATCTTTGACTTGGCAAGGTACCGTTTGAATTATTTCTTAGTATTGTTATTGACTAATTAGGAGAAAGCTACCCCATGCAAATTCAATAACTTTTTGAGTGTGGGGTCTCCAAAGGCAAGAGATGGATTTAAAGGAGCATTTCCTTTAGTCTATTGTTCTTTAGTTTGTACATGGTTTTTATTAGATTTTTACCTTAAAACAAATTAGAATTTTCCTGTAGTTCTACATTAAAAAATAAATTTCATCGGGGTTTCTATATTCATGGTGTCACATGTCCACTGACATCACAGTGGCTCCACCCCTTTCACCGCAGAGAGTACTGCCTTCCCTTTGGTTCATAGTTTGACTCCTAGCTTTGGCAGATTTTGATATATCTCTGGAAGCATTAGGGTAATAAGTGAGCATATTAACTGAACAAGCAGCATTCTGATAGAGGTAGGAGTGTAATAAGCTAAATAGGAAGTGTGACTAATCTAAGTGAAATAGAAGCAGTCTAATAGAAGAGCAGGATAAAGCACATATACATATGAATCCAAGCATAATAGAGACATAAATGATTGTTTGGTAATTATCAGAATTGTAGGGAAAGTACGGATATACGAAGGGACATATGAGCAGAGTAAGGGAAGTGTAAACAGTGCTAGCGATTGCACTAGAATTCTATATATAGCTCTGCTAGTGTGATCACATTCTATATATAGCTCTGCTAGTGTGATCACATTCTATATATAGCTCTGCTAGTGTGATCACATTCTATATATAGCTCTGCTAGTGTGATCACATTCTATATATAGCTCTGCTAGTGTGATCACATTCTATATATAGCTCTGCTAGTGTGATCACATTCTATATATAGCTCTGCTAGTGTGATCACATTCTATATATAGCTCTGCTAGTGTGATCACATTCTATATATAGCTCTGCTAGTGTGATCACATTCTATATATAGCTCTGCTAGTGTGATCACATTCTATATATAGCTCTGCTAGTGTGATCACATTCTATATATAGCTCTGCTAGTGTGATCACATTCTATATATAGCTCTGCTAGTGTGATCACATTCTATATATAGCTCTGCTAGTGTGATCACATTCTATATATAGCTCTGCTAGTGTGATCACATTCTATATATAGCTCTGCTAGTGTGATCACATTCTATATATAGCTCTGCTAGTGTGATCACATTCTATATATAGGAAAGGTCCAGCGTTCTTGTTTTGCATTACACAGTGTACAGACCAGACTGGTATATCACTTGCTGTATCCACCTTTTTTTTTGCTCCCGTAGACCAAAAGTCAGACAAGTCTGGGTCCCACCCTGTCCCGGAGGACCGGGCTGCGTTAGTACATGAGGAGAGCGAGCAGTCCGACGATGAACTCCTCTCCCTTTCCAGCCAGCACAGTAACACCAGCGGGGAGAAGCTACATGGGACACCAAAGCACAAAAAAATGGAGCCACCGGCCCCTCTTGTCCCCCCTGAAGACGTAGACCTGTTATTTCTGGATGGAAGTTCAGTGGGCAGCGCTCCCCCATCTCAGCCAAAACCTCCCCCCTCAAACTCGGACTTACTGAATGATATATTTGGGGGGGTGCCTCAGGGAGCTGGGGAGCCCTTGTTTCATCCCGAAGGGATGGGCTCCGCACAGTCAACTCCGCGACGCTCTGCAGCCTCGCCGTCTCCGTCCCAGTCTCCGCGAATTGGAGAAGGTAATTCGGAAACCTGTACATGTAAAGTCGTATTGCTCTTTTTTTTAAATAAATATTACCCCAAAAATCTGGATCCTTTGTTTGCCATTCAATATGTGGTAATATCTGCATAATGTATGTTGGGGAAACAAAGAAAATTGGATTGAGGAGGATATATATGTACATGTGTGGATAGATATAATATCCGATATCTATGTTGATAGCTAGGCCTATATGTCCTATTTCCCAAATTCTGCACAAAACAAACCAAAACTCCCTACTTTGGGGATTAAGAGCTACATTTAACAAAAATGGGGGGGGGGGGGGGGGGGTTTGCTTGAAAAAGATTTCTGCCACAAATCTCAGTGAGTCTGAGTGGCGGGATGTCACGTGACTCTCGGACAGGGGGAGGGGGCCGAGCGGCGAGCAGTAGGCTGGGTTGGATTGTTGGGTGGTCATTCCTCAGAAGATTTAGAAATCACAAGGTGCCGGGACGGGGGAAATCTAGCAATGTCCGTGTAACGGGGGGGGGGGGGGGGGGGGTATGTCTCCTGTCCTCTGATGATTGGGATGGAATTTAAAATGCTTGTCCTTCCCAGGCGCTACGTTTGATCCGTTTGGCTGCAGTCCCAAGCAACCGGCCAAGGACCTGCTGGGATCGTTCCTCAGCGCTACGAGTTCCGGTAGTGGTGATCCGTTTCTGCACAGTACGAGGAGCCCTTCTCCCACTGTGCATGTCGATCCATTCCACATGGGTAAGTGGCTGGCAGACTAACACAGAATAACTATGAAACAGCAAACTGTAAGACGTTTACATTTAAAGCAGGACTGACAGAGATTAAGGAATAACAACAAGCCTTGTAAGTGATCTCAAAGCTGCACTTCAATTCCTACAAATCATGGCCACCAGCCAGAAAAGGCACAAATGAGAACAAGCCGGCGGGAGCTCGTTTGTCTGCTATAAAAGGATATGTGCTATGGCACAAGTGTCACCGAGAGACGGCTCTCCGCATACAGTATCACCTTCACTTATGGAGAAGCCGGTAAATGTTATGAGCATAGACTGACATTAGGGATAGTATGCACTTTACTGCACACGTTTTACTTGAACTAATTCAAGATAGATTATAAAATAACACCAAAGCGCTGGAAAACAACGCATGCAGACCATGTATTATTGCTGAATGAGACGAATAACAGCCTATAAATTGTGGACTATTCCTCTAAATACCTATTAACCCCAGCTCTTATTGTGATTTCCACCGGAGAGAGAGCTAACGACAAGGTGAACAGTTCCTGCACATTTCCTGGCCATTGTACGTTATTAGATAAAACGCAAAACAGACTAGACAAGTCAAGAACCCAACTAACAAACTAGACATGTCAAGAACCCAACAAAACAAACTAGGCAACAAACTAGACATGTCAAGAACCCAACAGAACAAACTAGGCAAGTCAAGAACCCAACAAACAAACTAGACAAGTCAAGAACCCAACAAACCAAACTAGACAAGTCAAGAACCCAACAAAACAAACTCGACAAGTCAAGAACACAACAAAGCAAACTAGACAAGTCAAGAACCCAACAAAGCAAACTAGACAAGTCAAGAACCCAACAAAGCAAACTAGACAAGTCAAGAACCCAACAAAGCAAACTAGACAAGTCAAGAACCCAACAAACAAACTGGACAAGTCAAGAACCCAACTAACAAACTAGACAAGTCAAGAACCCAACAAAGCAAACTAGACAAGTTAAGAACCTAACAAAACAGACTAGACAAGTCAAGAACCCAACAAACAAACTGGACAAGTCAAGAACCTAACAAAACAGACTAGACAAGTCAAGAACCCAACAAACAAACTGGACAAGTCAAGAACCTAACAAAACAGACTAGACAAGTCAAGAACCCAACAAACAAACTAGACAAGTCAAGAACCCAGCAAAACAAACTAGACAAGTCAAGAACCCAACAAAGAGGCTGTTTAATGTAAATTATGAGCTCTCACATCTGGATAAACTGCTTTAGAATTCCTTTTTCTTCTTTTGTACATTTTCACACTTTGCCTAAGACCGTTTCGCCTTTGTTTAAAATAGCCACTTTGGAATGTTCCTGTTAGTTCCTCTGTATCAGCGAGGGCTCAGAATGGCCAGCAGGGGGCAGTATATATATATATATTGAATGATTATTCCCTGTGATGTTTGTTTCTGTGTCTTTTCAGCTCCTCCTTCTGTCTTAATCCAGCCTGATGTTTCCTCAGCATGGGATTGGAGTAACACCCCCCAAGGTGAGCCAAACCAGGGGGCATAATGTTTTATACTAATAATTAGATCTTCTTCCTATATAATGTCGTATTCTCTTTATATAATCTGGTTTGACCAGCTGCATGGTTCCTTCTTAAATATTAAACAGGCCAATTACGCTGTTTCTGTTAGAAAACCCCAGGCAGGAATTTAATTACTGTAAGTCCTAGAGCTTAAATGTATATTATCTCTTAGGATTAGTGCATTGATCAATATCCTCTCTTCCACCCCCCTCAAAGCTATTCCAAGTAGCTCAGACACAGACTTTTATATTTATTAGTTACTTAGTTTGGAGGTTTTTTTTTGGTTGTACTGGGTAGTTCCCCACCCAACATCATCTACTTTTCAAAATCATGAAAGTAAGTTTTTGTACTAAGGTTAATTAGGTCTGTCTGATTTCCCAGGTGGTTTAGGGGTAGGAAGCAGATCGGCCGCCACTAGTCCAACTGGATCTCCGCACAGCACCCCTGTACATCAACCCAAACCCCACAGCCTCGACCCTTTTGCCGACCTCGGATCTCTAGGGGCAAATTTACCCGGTAATGTTATTTTCTCTTCTGATTGTCGACCCCCAAGATCTCCCTCGACGAGCTGTCTGGCCAGAATGTCTCTGTAATGTTCTATGGCGCTGTCTTTTGTAGGAGGTTCATCGTTCGCCAGTAAACCAACCACCCCGACGGGTTGCAGCTCTGGCTTCCCGCCAGCGAGCTCACCCCAGAAGCCATCTCCGCAGCACGTAGGAGGGGCCGGCTGGCAGCCAAACACCGGCTATAACTGGCAGCAGTCTCAGACCAAGCCACCGGCCCATGCACCTCACTCCTCTCCACAGAACAGACCCAACTACAACATCAGCTTCCCAGCCACCGGTGGAGTAGCCACTGGTCAGGGTGATCGAGTCAAAACCGCGGCCAACGCTGGTGAGATTTTCTGCCATTTTTTATTATGCTGGTGAATCCGTAATAATTGCAAAGCTGGTTTGTGTTTTCTTGAAAATGGTTAGGTTGACAAAGGCGTCTGTGGAATCTCCTGCTTATGACATCACTGTGCCTCGATCTGCAAATTACACATTTTCCTTGAGGATTAGTTCATTTGCATATCAGGCCACATGTGATGTCAGAAGTAGGAGACACCACAGGTATTACATACTGGATGGTCCTCTCACTTCTGAACTAATACATTTCTTTGTGGTTTAAGATGCAAAACAGAAGTTTACTGGGGACAATTTTGATGATCTACTGTCTAGTCAAGGCTTCAATGCACACAAAGAAAGGAAAGGCCCAAGAACCATCTCTGAGATGAGGAAAGAGGAAATGTCAAAGGAAATGGACCCGGAGAAGTTAAAGGTGATACTGCGTGGGAAAAATCTTCATAAAATAACAACATTGGCTTTGGCCTTTAATTCATGAAAGAGGGAATGGACAAGGGAACTTTAAGGCCAAAGTAGACGAGTTGGAGAAATTCTCCCATTCAGCTGTCTTGGAGAATCTTTCCAACTCGTCTACTTTAACTATTGTGATATTAAAATGTTATCTGTGGATAAGAACAGGTGCAAAGGTGGATGACATGCATGTGCCAGGCGGTGTAACTGTACTGTGTTCATACTACAAATGTGGAAAATCCAAAATGATGGAGAATGATCTATACATTGAATTAGGAGCAGTGCAAGCACATGCATGGACTAAGATGGCTTGCAAATGTGTCTGCGGGGTCTCCTTCTAATGACATCATCTTGATATGCAAATTACACATTTCATACTGATATGCAGTTCATTTGCATATCAAGCCACAGGTGATGTCATATACATGAGACACGACTGATGCATTTAAACCCCACTTCTCTTATTTTATGCCTTTGCTCCAATTCTGCTAACACAATATATATATATATATACGGATCATTTTCCAGCATTTTTTACATTTGTACCATCACAGTATATATATGTTCACAGTGGTGTATCTTGGTTTTGTGCTGCCCTAGCCAGACAAAATTCGGACACCCCCCTCACCCATGTTTCACACCCACGACATGCCCCATCACCCATATTGCATGCACAATCACTCCATTCATTCCCCCATCACCCACATTAAATGCCCAATCACCCCATTACATGCCCCATCACCCATATTGCATGCACAATCACCCCATTCATTCCCCCATAACCCACATTGCATACACACTAAATGCCCAATCACCCCCATTACATGCCACCATCACCCATATTGCATGCACAATCACTCCATTCATTCACCCATCACCCACATTAAATGCCCAATCACCCCATTACATGCCCCATCACCCATATTGCATGCACAATCACTCCATTCATTCCCCCATCACCCACATTAAATGCCCAATCACCCCATTACATGCCCCATCACCCACATTGCGTACACACTAAATGCCGAATCACCCCTATTACATGCCACCATCACCCCCATTACATACCCCCGCCACGTCCCTTACATGTCCCCATCACCCCGATTAATTGGAAGGAGCTAAAGCTTGCTGAACGGTGGGGGAGGGAGCGAAAATGTTTAAAGCACCAGACGTGTTCTGTAACACCCTCTGACAAAGTGCCGCCCTAGGCGAGTGCCTTGTTTAAGATACACTACTGGATGTTCAGCTGAAACCTACTCCTGAAGGAAGCTCTGTTTATTTCTAGATTTTAGACTGGATTGAGGGTAAAGAGAGGAATATTCGCGCCCTTCTCTCAACGATGCATACTGTTCTCTGGTCAGGAGAGACCAAATGGAAACCCGTGGGCATGGCCGACCTTGTCACCCCGGAGCAGGTGAAGAAGGTGTATCGAAAAGCCGTCCTCGTCGTCCACCCAGACAAAGTAAGTACATACCAGAGAGCTTGGCAGAGAATCATGGGAGTTGTAGTTTGCCAACAGCTCATGTTCTTTTCGCCTCTCTTGTTCTAGTTTAAAGGGAAACTCACTTTGGTGCAAGATGAAGATTACTGCTTGTATAGTGCACAGGTTTTTTTTCCCAGTGTGATTTGATGCAGGCATTCTATATAAATCACACTCTTAATATTTGACTCAAGCCCTCCCTAGTGATTACTCTGAATGGTTACTGCAGGTGCGGCAGCACTGATTATATAGACACTGAGCATAAAAAAAGTTTTGTTTCATTTAGTCACTGTGCTCTTCTAATTGAATACATTATGTGGACTCTGAGTGACCTTGCTCTTGTACACAGTAGGATCTCTTAACAGCTATGACATCACTAGAGAGAAAGGAAATTCCATGAAAATTATTCTCATTGGTTCCTGCAGCAAAAAATAAAAAGGAAATGACTTTTACTCAGCTAGTGTGGGCAGTCCTGGTTTCTAGCAATCTGCTGTAACGTCACAGTTCCATCTAGCTGTTAATATTTTATATTTTAGGCAATGCAAAGTGTAAAGCAGGCATTTTAAAGTACTGTGAAAGCACATTAATATGCATTAATATTTGGAAGATGCATTTTGGGGACCAGACAGTCCCTTTAATGCTGGACAGGATTTGCCTGCCAGCTTTTCTTTTCTCTCTCCTTCCTCTGCAACTCCCATTACCCTTAACCGGCTCCACAAAATCTGTGCTTTTTGATCATCCCATTTTATTTGGTAAACATCCTCCTCTGTATTGTGGGCAGTTCCCTGCATCCACTACTCCTTTTCTTTGTGAAGCATCAGGTCTTCATATCTCCTGCTTTTTTTTTAAATGACAAATTCCCTGTTTGATTTAAATAAACACAGTTTCCTAAAAATAAACCTGCAGTGAATTTATTCAGCAACACCTATCCCTCAAACGCAGACAATGCATTAATGACTCTACTGCTAAATATATTATGTATTATTTGTTATTTTAAACTTTGAGGGTGTGAAATAAATGATAAATCTCTGGCATTCAGTTGGTTCAATCAGAGGCAGTCTCAATGCTGGTATTATTACAATTTCCATTTAGCACTGGCCCATGTGTTTCTTAGAGGAGGATCAGGTCCCCCTGTTTGAATTAGGACGGTATTTTACCGGTGGGCCCCTCTCTTGGTGGCCTTCAACAACAAAAGTCTTGCTTTAATGTAGCAGAGAGAGACTTACAGACATGCAGGGAGAGGCCCCAGTCTGATTGGACAGTGTCCGCGACCACCAGCATCGAGAGCAAGCTCTGCCTCAGCTGAGAGCCAGAGCTCAGAGTAAACTTGTGTGTATCTTACTCTTCGGGTTTAGTCTAGTTATGGGGCTTTTGAATGGACTGTATCACCTCACTATGAATCTTATCTGAATTAAAATTGAGGTTTTTCAATGGAGTTTTTCAAATAATGTTTAGGAAAACTCATGTTTCGAAATTCTTTTACAGGCAACTGGCCAGCCGTACGAGCAATATGCAAAGATGATATTCATGGAGCTGAACGATGCCTGGTCTGAATTTGATAATCAAGGCCAGAAGCCATTATACTGAGCACTAGGATCAAACATGCTCCAAACCTGCATTCACAGCATCCACCGAACAAACCACCCGGCAGATCCACAAACACAGGAGAACAAAAACCTGACTTATTTATTTATTTTGGTTCCTTATGTTGTTGTTTTTTTAACCTCTGAATTCAGTCTTAATTCTCATTCGGGGAGAGGAAAAGGTGACATATCGCTTCCCTGCGGCTCTTAAAGGCGCAGGAAGAAAAGAAAAAGAAAAGCTGGTAATGTTTTGGAAATTCATTTTCAACGGTGTGATATTATCATGGAAAAAACCCCTGCTGTTTTCTCTCTCCCTGTTTATTTATGCAATTAATTTATTTATGTATTTATTTGACTTGTACGATTACACCTTGTTCGTCACTGGTGTCGCAGAGGTGTTTAAGGGACTCTGTCACCGAAGGAGTGTTTGCAGTTTAAGCAGTGATGGCTAACCTTGGCACTGCAGACATTTGGGAAACTACACGTGCCATAATGTTTCAGTTAGTCGTAAAGGCTGACCGAGCATCATGCGGCATGTAGTTTCCAAACATCTGCTGTGCCAAGGTTAGCTGTCATTGATCTGGAGTGTTGAAATGATCACTGGCAGAATTGCAAGAAAATGCATAAATTAAGAGAAAAATAAATGTCTTAAATGTGTGGATTCTGTCTACAATGTATGACAGTATCTGTGGCACCATATGCCAATTAAATCATTTGCATACAGTGCCACACTTTGCAGTTTTCTTAGCCTTGTGTATTAATCTTTTTGAAGTCCCTTTTGGCTTTTTTTTTTCTCCCACCTGTGAAGAGGCAGGGGGATTCCTTAAAACTGTGTACCTAAAAAATACTTTTGGATTAATTGCACATATCATGAGTAACTAAAAAATCCTGATCAAGTCAAATCGTCCTGCATCGACCAGAACATCCTTGCTGTGCTTATTTAATGAGAACTGTACAATTTCCAACAAAAGTGGTTTATATGCAAATATTATGTTAACGCCTGGTGTACCAGAGAGGAAAGCAATGTATAGCATGAGAAAGAGCTGTATCTGCTGCTGCACCTTCTGACCGGCTCTGCCTCAGTTTAGAGATAAACCCGCGTGTGTCTCTAAGGAAGCAAAGGGTAAAGAAAGTTTAATGGTCCTTTAAAGGCTCAGTGTCCCTGGTCAGAGACTGGAGCAGCTTGCATGAGGTTCACCTAGTGGAATAAAAGCCGACGCATTTCGCAGACCTGTGCCTTTGCCGAAGCTCCAGGGGTTTGGAGCGAAATGCGTATGGTTCTATTCTACTGGGTGAACCTCACTGATGTGGCTTCTCGCGAATAAAGTGTTATGACAGCTACTTTGGAGTACTAATAATTCTTTTACAGTCACGGCGGATCTTCACCTCCTGCTCAATTGTCCAAGAGGATACAATGGTACTTATCTTAAAAAGTACTTGCCATTTTATCCCAAAACTTAGGCCAGGATATTATTCATTTATTCTTCTATAGTAACTGTGCTGTAGCAGAAGCACAAGATTTAAAAAAAAATGTTTTGCGTCCCTGAAAGCTCTTCCTATGGGTGTTCAGTATACGCCCTGCGTCACGTCTATTACTAAATTCGAGATCACGAAGACCAAAACCTCACTGCGAAATCTAGAAGATCCAAAGGGCACATCTAGGAAATCTGTGTTCTCCAGACAATCGCTTACCTAACTTAAATTTGTTCACTCAAAATAGAATTATTTCGGCATGTAGTGCCCTGCATTATGTTACTCTGCAGTGCATTGCACACCCTCTCTGGCTTGCAAAGGGTCTTTTTTTTGGGGGGTGTGGTGGGTGATTGGGGGACACAGGATGACACAACATTCTCTATCACATTACTTCGTATTTTTTACTGAAATATTTTCAGAAATGAACAAAAACAGGTGTAATCATCAAAGGCAGGCGGTTATTACAGAGAACAGAAAAAAAAAATGAAAGTTTCGAACAAAATCATTTGCGTGTCATATTAACTCGGAATGTGATGGGTTAATTGTTACTCATTTCTGTTTGTAGATATTATTGTGTAAGTCCTATAATAAAGCCAACTAACATTACCCCCCTCCCTACGTTAGACCCATTAGCTCAATACTCTGGTTTCCGCGATGTGTAAGGTTCTTACATGCATCTCTTTTTTTCCAAATCCAAACCTAAGAATATCACCCTTCGCATGCTGGGGGTGGGGTGGGGTGGAGGCCTGCACACTGCATTGTTGGAGCAATGTACTGTGCTCCCCACTGGAGCCGAAAGGGTTAACTACCACAAAAAAAAAAAAAAACAATTGCGCATCAGTTAAATGTTTTTATTTCCATGCTTGTTCGTGGTTTAAAGCAATTAAAAAAAAAATGCATTTCTTTTCTATTAAAAAAAATAAATGAAAATAAAACCAAAATCGAGTTTTTATTTTGTGGGGGTGTCGTGGGGGTCTATGTCATGGTTTATTAAAGCAGTTTTTATTAGTGCCAACGTATACTGCAGAGTTGTACAACATACTGTCAGAACAGCACTCTTCACTCCCACCGTTTAGATCGACGCTGGGCTGAGTGTGCTGGGAGTTGTATCGGAGCCACAGCAGGAAGTTCACACAGTAGGGGGGATGAGTGAAAAGTGGTGAGGTTAGAAAGCTCCCCAGGGGGCAATTGCCCCCCCATGCCAGCCCTCCCCTGGTGAGGTAGAAAGGCTACATTTGGGCACCTCGGCTCTGGAATAATATGTTCCATGGTCGGAAGCTTAACACTGATTAAAGAAACAAAGTCAGCAGCAGTTGGAGGAATGTAACAAGATAATGAATGATTTGATACAATGTTAATATCTCAGACAGTAAATCGCAGTCGTTTTTAAAATAATCTCATTCATAATAGTGTATAGCTTGGAGGAAAGACGTAACAGGGGGGATATGATAGAAACATTTAAATACATAAAGGGAATCAACACAGTAATGGAAGAGAGTATATTTAAAAGAAGAAAAACTACCACAACTAGAGGACATAGTCTGAAATTAGAGGGGCAAAGATTTAAAAGTAATATCAGGAAGTATTACTTTACTGAGAGGGTAGTGGATGTATGGAATAGCCTGCCAGCAGAAGTGGTAGAGGTAAACACAGTCAAGGATTTTAAGCATGCGTGGGATAGACACAAGGCTATCCTAGCTATAAGACCGGGAACGGGGGACTAATAAAAGTACTCCAAAAAAAAATTTGGGCAGACTAGATGGACGAATGGTTCTTATCTGCCGACACATTCTATGTTTCTATAATAATGTGGCTATTTATTTATTTTTTGTACTCAAAGTTTTGCATCTGTAGTGATCAACTCAAAAATGGCCACCTCTCAGAAGCTAGCCGATAAATATATATACTTCAGTGTCATTAGAAAACAGGCTCTGTCAAGCTAAACATTGCTTTTAATGCGAATATAGAGAATGACAATTATCCATACGTTGCCAGTAGGGTTAATACCGGCCTTGGTACTGTCTCCATAGACTTAACATTGGCCTGATGCCAATTCTTTACCGGCCTGCCGGTTAAATATTGGCCAGGTGGCAACCCTAGTTGCTAGTGGAATGGCACTAAATATAAAATAAGAAATATAGGTTTATAATGTGTCTGTGGCGTCACCTTGTTGCTTGGGACGTAAATCACTTATTTCCCATTGGAAAGTAGTTCATTTGCATATCATGCCACAGGTGATGTCATAAGCAGAAGACGCCACATTCTAAACCTATATTTCTAGTGCAATTCCGCTCACACATTATTTGGATCTCTCCATTCACAGTATAAGCAGTGTTTAGATTGAGTCCCATCAGCCGCTTTGTGACAGACCAGGTACACCATGACAGAGCTGAGAAGGTCCCTGGTACGTCCTGCAGTCATGTCATCAGTGGTCGCTGTCTGTGCTTAGCAGGTGAGGCTATGATACCGTAATATCAAGATGTGGCCCCTCAGGGCACTGTGCACGCTCCACGGATTGATCGAGGGCACCATATTAGATGGTAGTATAGCTCTCCAATATGATGCTGCTCTATAGTCAGCAAGGGCTCTGGAAGTGATCACTGTGTCCAGACTGCACTCAGTGAGTACCCCTGCCTGCACAGTGTCTCCAGACTGCACTCAGTGAGTGAGTACCCCTGCCTGCACAGTGTCTCCAGACTGCACTCAGTGAGTGAGTACCCCTGCCTGCACAGTGTCTCCAGACTGCACTCAGTGAGTACCCCTGCATACAGTGTCTCCAGACTGCACTCAGTGAGTACCCATGTATACACAGTGTCTCCAGACTGCACTCAGTGAGTACCCATGTATACACAGTGTCTCCGGGCAGCACTCAGTGAGTACCCATGTATACACAGTGTCTCCAGACTGCACTCAGTGAGTACCCATGTATACACAGTATCTCCGGGCAGCACTCAGTGAGTACCCATGTATACACAGTATCTCCGGGCAGCACTCAGTGAGTACCCATGTATACACAGTGTCTCCAGACTGCACTCAGTGAGTACCCATGTATACACAGTATCTCCGGGCAGCACTTAGTGAGTACCCATGTATACACAGTGTCTCCAGACTGCACTCAGTGAGTACCCATGTATACACAGTGTCTCCAGACTGCACTCAGTGAGTACCCATGTATACACAGTGTCTCCAGACTGCACTCAGTGAGTACCCATGTATACACAGTGTCTCCAGACTGCACTCAGTGAGTACCCATGTATACACAGTGTCTCCAGACTGCACTCAGTGAGTACCCATGTATACACAGTGTCTCCAGACTGCACTCAGTGAGTACCCATGTATACACAGTGTCTCCGGGCAGCACTCAGTGAGTACCCATGTATACACAGTGTCTCCGGGCAGCACTCAGTGAGTACCCATGTATACACAGTGTCTCCAGACTGCACTCAGTGAGTACCCATGTATACACAGTGTCTCCGGGCAGCACTCAGTGAGTACCCATGTATACACAGTGTCTCCGGGCAGCACTCAGTGAGTACCCATGTATACACAGTGTCTCCAGACTGCACTCAGTGAGTACCCATGTATACACAGTGTCTCCGGGCAGCACTCAGTGAGTACCCATGTATACACAGTGTCTCCAGACTGCACTCAGTGAGTACCCATGTATACACAGTGTCTCCAGACTGCACTCAGTGAGTACCCATGTATACACAGTGTCTCCAGACTGCACTCAGTGAGTACCCATGTATACACAGTGTCTCCAGACTGCACTCAGTGAGTACCCATGTATACACAGTGTCTCCAGACTGCACTCAGTGAGTACCCATGTATACACAGTGTCTCCGGGCAGCACTCAGTGAGTACCCATGTATACACAGTGTCTCCGGGCAGCACTCAGTGAGTACCCATGTATACACAGTGTCTCCAGACTGCACTCAGTGAGTACCCATGTATACACAGTGTCTCCAGACTGCACTCAGTGAGTACCCATGTATACACAGTGTCTCCGGGCAGCACTCAGTGAGTACCCATGTATACACAGTGTCTCCAGACTGCACTCAGTGAGTACCCATGTATACACAGTGTCTCCAGACTGCACTCAGTGAGTACCCATGTATACACAGTGTCTCCGGGCAGCACTCAGTGAGTACCCATGTATACACAGTGTCTCCAGACTGCACTCAGTGAGTACCCATGTATACACAGTGTCTCCAGACTGCACTCAGTGAGTATCCATGTATACACAGTGTCTCCGGGCAGCACTCAGTGAGTACCCATGTATACACAGTGTCTCCAGACTGCACTCAGTGAGTACCCATGTATACACAGTGTCTCCGGGCAGCACTCAGTGAGTACCCATGTATACACAGTGTCTCCGGGCAGCACTCAGTGAGTACCCATGTATACACAGTGTCTCCGGGCAGCACTCAGTGAGTACCCATGTATACACAGTGTCTCCGGGCAGCACTCAGTGAGTACCCATGTATACACAGTGTCTCCGGGCAGCACTCAGTGAGTACCCATGTATACACAGTGTCTCCAGACTGCACTCAGTGAGTACCCATGTATACACAGTGTCTCCGGGCAGCACTCAGTGAGTACCCATGTATACACAGTGTCTCCGGGCAGCACTCAGTGAGTACCCATGTATACACAGTGTCTCCAGACTGCACTCGGTGAGTACCCATGTATACACAGTGTCTCCAGACTGCACTCAGTGAGTACCCCTGTATACACAGTGTCTCCAGACTGCACTCAGTGAGTACCCATGTATACACAGTGTCTCCAGACTGCACTCAGTGAGTACCCATGTATACACAGTGTCTCCGGGAAGCACTCAGTGAGTACCCATGTATACACAGTGTCTCCGGGCAGAACTCAGTGAGTACCCATGTATACACAGTGTCTCCGGGCAGCACTCAGTGAGTACCCATGTATACACAGTGTCTCCAGACTGCACTCAGTGAGTTCCCATGTATACACAGTGTCTCCGGGCAGCACTCAGTGAGTACCCATGTATACACAGTGTCTCCGGGCAGCACTCAGTGAGTACCCATGTATACACAGTGTCTCTGGGCAGCACTCAGTGAGTACCCATGTATACACAGTGTCTCCAGACTGCACTCAGTGAGTACCCATGTATACACAGTGTCTCCAGACTGCACTCAGTGAGTACCCATGTATACACAGTGTCTCCGGGCAGCACTCAGTGAGTACCCATGTATACACAGTGTCTCCAGACTGCACTCAGTGAGTACCCATGTATACACAGTGTCTCTGGGCAGCACTCAGTGAGTACCCATGTATACACAGTGTCTCCAGACTGCACTCAGTGAGTACCCATGTATACACAGTGTCTCCGGGCAGCACTCAGTGAGTACCCATGTATACACAGTGTCTCCGGGCAGCACTCAGTGAGTACCCATGTATACACAGTGTCTCCGGGCAGCACTCAGTGAGTACCCATGTATACACAGTGTCTCCAGACTGCACTCAGTGAGTACCCATGTATACACAGTGTCTCCGGGCAGCACTCAGTGAGTACCCATGTATACACAGTGTCTCCAGACTGCACTCAGTGAGTACCCATGTATACACAGTGTCTCCGGGCAGCACTCAGTGAGTACCCATGTATACACAGTGTCTCCAGACTGCACTCAGTGAGTACCCATGTATACACAGTGTCTCCAGACTGCACTCAGTGAGTACCCATGTATACACAGTGTCTCCAGACTGCACTCAGTGAGTACCCATGTATACACAGTGTCTCCGGGCAGCACTCAGTGAGTACCCATGTATACACAGTGTCTCCGGGCAGCACTCAGTGAGTACCCATGTATACACAGTGTCTCCGGGCAGCACTCAGTGAGTACCCATGTATACACAGTGTCTCCAGACTGCACTCAGTGAGTACCCATGTATACACAGTGTCTCCGGGCAGCACTCAGTGAGTACCCATGTATACACAGTGTCTCCAGACTGCACTCAGTGAGTACCCATGTATACACAGTGTCTCCAGACTGCACTCAGTGAGTACCCATGTATACACAGTGTCTCCGGGCAGCACTCAGTGAGTACCCATGTATACACAGTGTCTCCGGGCAGCACTCAGTGAGTACCCATGTATACACAGTGTCTCCGGGCAGCACTCAGTGAGTACCCATGTATACACAGTGTCTCCAGACTGCACTCAGTGAGTACCCATGTATACACAGTGTCTCCGGGCAGCACTCAGTGAGTACCCATGTATACACAGTGTCTCCAGACTGCACTCAGTGAGTACCCATGTATACACAGTGTCTCCGGGC
The DNA here is from genome assembly GCA_036172795.1 of Pelodytes ibericus. Classification (NCBI taxonomy): domain Eukaryota; kingdom Metazoa; phylum Chordata; class Amphibia; order Anura; family Pelodytidae; genus Pelodytes; species Pelodytes ibericus. The sequence goes on from CM069865.1 coordinate 7,747,853, forward strand.
AGCACTCAGTGAGTACCCATGTATACACAGTGTCTCCGGGCAGCACTCAGTGAGTACCCATGTATACACAGTGTCTCCAGACTGCACTCAGTGAGTACCCATGTATACACAGTGTCTCCAGACTGCACTCAGTGAGTACCCATGTATACACAGTGTCTCCAGACTGCACTCAGTGAGTACCCATGTATACACAGTGTCTCCAGACTGCACTCAGTGAGTACCCATGTATACACAGTGTCTCCAGACTGCACTCAGTGAGTACCCATGTATACACAGTGTCTCCAGACTGCACTCAGTGAGTACCCATGTATACACAGTGTCTCCGGGCAGCACTCAGTGAGTACCCATGTATACACAGTGTCTCCGGGCAGCACTCAGTGAGTACCCATGTATACACAGTGTGTCCAGACTGCACTCAGTGAGTACCCATGTATACACAGTGTCTCCAGACTGCACTCAGTGAGTACCCATGTATACACAGTGTCTCCAGACTGCACTCAGTGAGTACCCATGTATACACAGTGTCTCCGGGCAGCACTCAGTGAGTACCCATGTATACACAGTGTCTCCAGACTGCACTCAGTGAGTACCCATGTATACACAGTGTCTCCGGGCAGCACTCAGTGAGTACCCATGTATACACAGTGTCTCCAGACTGCACTCAGTGAGTACCCATGTATACACAGTGTCTCCGGGCAGCACTCAGTGAGTACCCATGTATACACAGTGTCTCCGGGCAGCACTCAGTGAGTACCCATGTATACACAGTGTCTCCAGACTGCACTCAGTGAGTACCCATGTATACACAGTGTCTCCGGGCAGCACTTAGTGAGTACCCATGTATACACAGTGTCTCCAGACTGCACTCAGTGAGTACCCATGTATACACAGTGTCTCCGGGAAGCACTCAGTGAGTACCCATGTATACACAGTGTCTCCAGACTGCACTCAGTGAGTACCCATGTATACACAGTGTCTCCGGGCAGCACTCAGTGAGTACCCATGTATACACAGTGTCTCCAGACTGCACTCAGTGAGTACCCATGTATACACAGTGTCTCCAGACTGCACTCAGTGAGTACCCATGTATACACAGTGTCTCCGGGCAGCACTCAGTGAGTACCCATGTATACACAGTGTCTCCAGACTGCACTCAGTGAGTACCCATGTATACACAGTGTCTCCAGACTGCACTCAGTGAGTACCCATGTATACACAGTGTCTCCGGGCAGCACTCAGTGAGTACCCATGTATACACAGTGTCTCCGGGCAGCACTCAGTGAGTACCCATGTATACACAGTGTCTCCAGACTGCACTCAGTGAGTACCCATGTATACACAGTGTCTCCGGGCAGCACTCAGTGAGTACCCATGTATACACAGTGTCTCCGGGCAGCACTCAGTGAGTACCCATGTATACACAGTGTCTCCAGACTGCACTCAGTGAGTACCCATGTATACACAGTGTCTCCAGACTGCACTCAGTGAGTACCCATGTATACACAGTGTCTCCAGACTGCACTCAGTGAGTACCCATGTATACACAGTGTCTCTGGGCAGCACTCAGTGAGTACCCATGTATACACAGTGTCTCCGGGCAGCACTCAGTGAGTATCCATGTATACACAGTGTCTCCAGACTGCACTCAGTGAGTACCCATGTATACACAGTGTCTCCAGACTGCACTCAGTGAGTACCCATGTATACACAGTGTCTCCAGACTGCACTCAGTGAGTACCCATGTATACACAGTGTCTCCAGACTGCACTCAGTGAGTACCCATGTATACACAGTGTCTCCAGACTGCACTCAGTGAGTACCCATGTATACACAGTGTCTCCGGGCAGCACTCAGTGAGTACCCATGTATACACAGTGTCTCCGGGCAGCACTCAGTGAGTACCCATGTATACACAGTGTCTCCAGACTGCACTCAGTGAGTACCCATGTATACACAGTGTCTCCGGGCAGCACTCAGTGAGTACCCATGTATACACAGTGTCTCCAGACTGCACTCAGTGAGTACCCATGTATACACAGTGTCTCCAGACTGCACTCAGTGAGTACCCATGTATACACAGTGTCTCCAGACTGCACTCAGTGAGTACCCATGTATACACAGTGTCTCCAGACTGCACTCAGTGAGTACCCATGTATACACAGTGTCTCCGGGCAGCACTCAGTGAGTACCCATGTATACACAGTGTCTCCAGACTGCACTCAGTGAGTACCCATGTATACACAGTGTCTCCGGGCAGCACTCAGTGAGTACCCATGTATACACAGTGTCTCCAGACTGCACTCAGTGAGTACCCATGTATACACAGTGTCTCCGGGCAGCACTCAGTGAGTACCCATGTATACACAGTGTCTCCGGGCAGCACTCAGTGAGTACCCATGTATACACAGTGTCTCCAGACTGCACTCAGTGAGTACCCATGTATACACAGTGTCTCCGGGCAGCACTCAGTGAGTACCCATGTATACACAGTGTCTCCGGGCAGCACTCAGTGAGTACCCATGTATACACAGTGTCTCCAGACTGCACTCAGTGAGTACCCATGTATACACAGTGTCTCCGGGCAGCACTCAGTGAGTACCCATGTATACACAGTGTCTCCGGGCAGCACTCAGTGAGTACCCATGTATACACAGTGTCTCCGGGCAGCACTCAGTGAGTACCCATGTATACACAGTGTCTCCAGACTGCACTCAGTGAGTACCCATGTATACACAGTGTCTCCGGGCAGCACTCAGTGAGTACCCATGTATACACAGTGTCTCCAGACTGCACTCAGTGAGTACCCATGTATACACAGTGTCTCCGGGCAGCACTCAGTGAGTACCCATGTATACACAGTGTCTCCGGGCAGCACTCAGTGAGTACCCATGTATACACAGTGTCTCCAGACTGCACTCAGTGAGTACCCATGTATACACAGTGTCTCCAGACTGCACTCAGTGAGTACCCATGTATACACAGTGTCTCCGGGCAGCACTCAGTGAGTACCCATGTATACACAGTGTCTCCGTGCAGCACTCAGTGAGTACCCATGTATACACAGTGTCTCCAGACTGCACTCAGTGAGTACCCCTGTATACACAGTGTCTCCGGGCAGCACTCAGTGAGTACCCATGTATACACAGTGTCTCCAGACTGCACTCAGTGAGTACCCATGTATACACAGTGTCTCCAGACTGCACTCAGTGAGTACCCATGTATACACAGTGTCTCCAGACTGCACTCAGTGAGTACCCATGTATACACAGTGTCTCCAGACTGCACTCAGTGAGTACCCATGTATACACAGTGTCTCCAGACTGCACTCAGTGAGTACCCATGTATACACAGTGTCTCCAGACTGCACTCAGTGAGTACCCATGTATACACAGTGTCTCCAGACTGCACTCAGTGAGTACCCATGTATACACAGTGTCTCCAGACTGCACTCAGTGAGTACCCATGTATACACAGTATCTCCAGACTGCACTCAGTGAGTACCCATGTATACACAGTGTCTCCGGGAAGCACTCAGTGAGTACCCATGTATACACAGTGTCTCCAGACTGCACTCAGTGAGTACCCATGTATACACAGTGTCTCCAGACTGCACTCAGTGAGTACCCATGTATACACAGTGTCTCCGGGCAGCACTCAGTGAGTACCCATGTATACACAGTGTCTCCGGGCAGCACTCAGTGAGTACCCATGTATACACAGTGTCTCCAGACTGCACTCAGTGAGTACCCATGTATACACAGTGTCTCCAGACTGCACTCAGTGAGTACCCATGTATACACAGTGTCTCCAGACTGCACTCAGTGAGTACCCATGTATACACAGTGTCTCCAGACTGCACTCAGTGAGTACCCATGTATACACAGTGTCTCCGGGCAGCACTCAGTGAGTACCCATGTATACACAGTGTCTCCGGGCAGCACTCAGTGAGTACCCATGTATACACAGTGTCTCCAGACTGCACTCAGTGAGTACCCATGTATACACAGTGTCTCCAGACTGCACTCAGTGAGTACCCATGTATACACAGTGTCTCCGGGCAGCACTCAGTGAGTACCCATGTATACACAGTGTCTCCAGACTGCACTCAGTGAGTACCCATGTATACACAGTGTCTCCAGACTGCACTCAGTGAGTACCATGTATACACAGTGTCTCCGGGCAGCACTCAGTGAGTACCCATGTATACACAGTGTCTCCGGGCAGCACTCAGTGAGTACCCATGTATACACAGTGTCTCCAGACTGCACTCAGTGAGTACCCATGTATACACAGTGTCTCCGGGCAGCACTCAGTGAGTACCCATGTATACACAGTGTCTCCGGGCAGCACTCAGTGAGTACCCATGTATACACAGTGTCTCCGGGCAGCACTCAGTGAGTACCCATGTATACACAGTGTCTCCAGACTGCACTCAGTGAGTACCCATGTATACACAGTGTCTCCGGGCAGCACTCAGTGAGTACCCATGTATACACAGTGTCTCCGGGCAGCACTCAGTGAGTACCCATGTATACACAGTGTCTCCGGGCAGCACTCAGTGAGTACCCATGTATACACAGTGTCTCCAGACTGCACTCAGTGAGTACCCATGTATACACAGTGTCTCCAGACTGCACTCAGTGAGTACCCATGTATACACAGTGTCTCCAGACTGCACTCAGTGAGTACCCATGTATACACAGTGTCTCCAGACTGCACTCAGTGAGTACCCATGTATACACAGTGTCTCCAGACTGCACTCAGTGAGTACCCATGTATACACAGTGTCTCCAGACAGCACTCAGTGAGTACCCATGTATACACAGTGTCTCCGGGCAGCACTCAGTGAGTACCCATGTATACACAGTGTCTCCAGACTGCACTCAGTGAGTACCCATGTATACACAGTGTCTCCAGACTGCACTCAGTGAGTACCCATGTATACACAGTGTCTCCAGACTGCACTCAGTGAGTACCCATGTATACACAGTGTCTCCAGGCAGCACTCAGTGAGTACCCATGTATACACAGTGTCTCCAGACTGCACTCAGTGAGTACCCATGTATACACAGTGTCTCCAGACTGCACTCAGTGAGTACCCATGTATACACAGTGTCTCCAGACTGCACTCAGTGAGTACCCATGTATACACAGTGTCTCCAGACTGCACTCAGTGAGTACCCATGTATACACAGTGTCTCCAGACTGCACTCAGTGAGTACCCATGTATACACAGTGTCTCCAGACTGCACTCAGTGAGTACCCATGTATACACAGTGTCTCCGGGCAGCACTCAGTGAGTACCCATGTATACACAGTGTCTCCAGACTGCACTCAGTGAGTACCCATGTATACACAGTGTCTCCAGACTGCACTCAGTGAGTACCCATGTATACACAGTGTCTCCAGACTGCACTCAGTGAGTACCCATGTATACACAGTGTCTCCGGGCAGCACTCAGTGAGTACCCATGTATACACAGTGTCTCCAGACTGCACTCAGTGAGTACCCATGTATACACAGTGTCTCCAGACTGCACTCAGTGAGTACCCATGTATACACAGTGTCTCCAGACTGCACTCAGTGAGTACCCATGTATACACAGTGTCTCCGGGCAGCACTCAGTGAGTACCCATGTATACACAGTGTCTCCAGACTGCACTCAGTGAGTACCCATGTATACACAGTGTCTCCGGGCAGCACTCAGTGAGTACCCATGTATACACAGTGTCTCCGGGCAGCACTCAGTGAGTACCCATGTATACACAGTGTCTCCGGGCTGCACTCAGTGAGTACCCATGTATACACAGTGTCTCCAGGGCAGCACTCAGTGAGTACCCATGTATACACAGTGTCTCCGGGCAGCACTCAGTGAGTACCCATGTATACACAGTGTCTCCAGACTGCACTCAGTGAGTACCCATGTATACACAGTGTCTCCAGACTGCACTCAGTGAGTACCCATGTATACACAGTGTCTCCGGGCAGCACTCAGTGAGTACCCATGTATACACAGTGTCTCCAGACTGCACTCAGTGAGTACCCATGTATACACAGTGTCTCCGGGCAGCACTCAGTGAGTACCCATGTATACACAGTGTCTCCAGACTGCACTCAGTGAGTACCCATGTATACACAGTGTCTCCAGACTGCACTCAGTGAGTACCCATGTATACACAGTGTCTCCGGGCAGCACTCAGTGAGTACCCATGTATACACAGTGTCTCCAGACTGCACTCAGTGAGTACCCATGTATACACAGTGTCTCCGGGCAGCACTCAGTGAGTACCCATGTATACACAGTGTCTCCAGGCAGCACTCAGTGAGTACCCATGTATACACAGTGTCTCCGGGCAGCACTCAGTGAGTACCCATGTATACACAGTGTCTCCAGACTGCACTCAGTGAGTACCCATGTATACACAGTGTCTCCAGGCAGCACTCAGTGAGTACCCATGTATACACAGTGTCTCCGGGCAGCACTCAGTGAGTACCCATGTATACACAGTGTCTCCGGGCAGCACTCAGTGAGTACCCATGTATACACAGTGTCTCCAGACTGCACTCAGTGAGTACCCATGTATACACAGTGTCTCCAGACTGCACTCAGTGAGTACCCATGTATACACAGTGTCTCCGGGCAGCACTCAGTGAGTACCCATGTATACACAGTGTCTCCAGACTGCACTCAGTGAGTACCCATGTATACACAGTGTCTCCGGGCAGCACTCAGTGAGTACCCATGTATACACAGTGTCTCCAGACTGCACTCAGTGAGTACCCATGTATACACAGTGTCTCCGGACTGCACTCAGTGAGTACCCATGTATACACAGTGTCTCCGGGCAGCACTCAGTGAGTACCCATGTATACACAGTGTCTCCAGACTGCACTCAGTGAGTACCCATGTATACACAGTGTCTCCGGGCAGCACTCAGTGAGTACCCATGTATACACAGTGTCTCCAGACTGCACTCAGTGAGTACCCATGTATACACAGTGTCTCCAGACTGCACTCAGTGAGTACCCATGTATACACAGTGTCTCCAGACTGCACTCAGTGAGTACCCATGTATACACAGTGTCTCCAGACTGCACTCAGTGAGTACCCATGTATACACAGTGTCTCCAGGCAGCACTCAGTGAGTACCCATGTATACACAGTGTCTCCGGGCAGCACTCAGTGAGTACCCATGTATACACAGTGTCTCCAGACTGCACTCAGTGAGTACCCATGTATACACAGTGTCTCCAGACTGCACTCAGTGAGTACCCATGTATACACAGTGTCTCCAGACTGCACTCAGTGAGTACCCATGTATACACAGTGTCTCCAGACTGCACTCAGTGAGTACCCATGTATACACAGTGTCTCCGGGCAGCACTCAGTGAGTACCCATGTATACACAGTGTCTCCAGACTGCACTCAGTGAGTACCCATGTATACACAGTGTCTCCAGGACTGCACTCAGTGAGTACCCATGTATACACAGTGTCTCAGGGCAGCACTCAGTGAGTACCCATGTATACACAGTGTCTCCAGACTGCACTCAGTGAGTACCCATGTATACACAGTGTCTCCGGGCAGCACTCAGTGAGTACCCATGTATACACAGTGTCTCCAGACTGCACTCAGTGAGTACCCATGTATACACAGTGTCTCCAGACTGCACTCAGTGAGTACCCATGTATACACAGTGTCTCCGGGCAGCACTCAGTGAGTACCCATGTATACACAGTGTCTCCAGACTGCACTCAGTGAGTACCCATGTATACACAGTGTCTCCAGGCAGCACTCAGTGAGTACCCATGTATACACAGTGTCTCCAGACTGCACTCAGTGAGTACCCATGTATACACAGTGTCTCCGGGCAGCACTCAGTGAGTACCCATGTATACACAGTGTCTCCGGGCAGCACTCAGTGAGTACCCATGTATACACAGTGTCTCCAGACTGCACTCAGTGAGTACCCATGTATACACAGTGTCTCCAGACTGCACTCAGTGAGTACCCATGTATACACAGTGTCTCCAGGCAGCACTCAGTGAGTACCCATGTATACACAGTGTCTCCAGACTGCACTCAGTGAGTACCCATGTATACACAGTGTCTCCGGGCAGCACTCAGTGAGTACCCATGTATACACAGTGTCTCCAGACTGCACTCAGTGAGTACCCATGTATACACAGTGTCTCCGGGCAGCACTCAGTGAGTACCCATGTATACACAGTGTCTCCAGACTGCACTCAGTGAGTACCCATGTATACACAGTGTCTCCGGGCAGCACTCAGTGAGTACCCATGTATACACAGTGTCTCCAGACTGCACTCAGTGAGTACCCATGTATACACAGTGTCTCCGGGCAGCACTCAGTGAGTACCCATGTATACACAGTGTCTCCGGGCAGCACTCAGTGAGTACCCATGTATACACAGTGTCTCCAGACTGCACTCAGTGAGTACCCATGTATACACAGTGTCTCCAGACTGCACTCAGTGAGTACCCATGTATACACAGTGTCTCCGGGCAGCACTCAGTGAGTACCCATGTATACACAGTGTCTCCAGACTGCACTCAGTGAGTACCCATGTATACACAGTGTCTCCAGACTGCACTCAGTGAGTACCCATGTATACACAGTGTCTCCAGACTGCACTCAGTGAGTACCCATGTATACACAGTGTCTCCGGGCAGCACTCAGTGAGTACCCATGTATACACAGTGTCTCCAGACTGCACTCAGTGAGTACCCATGTATACACAGTGTCTCCAGGACAGCACTCAGTGAGTACCCATGTATACACAGTGTCTCCAGACTGCACTCAGTGAGTACCCATGTATACACAGTGTCTCCAGGCAGCACTCAGTGAGTACCCATGTATACACAGTGTCTCCAGACTGCACTCAGTGAGTACCCATGTATACACAGTGTCTCCAGGGCAGCACTCAGTGAGTACCCATGTATACACAGTGTCTCCAGACTGCACTCAGTGAGTACCCATGTATACACAGTGTCTCCGGGCAGCACTCAGTGAGTACCCATGTATACACAGTGTCTCCAGACTGCACTCAGTGAGTACCCATGTATACACAGTGTCTCCAGGCAGCACTCAGTGAGTACCCATGTATACACAGTGTCTCCAGACTGCACTCAGTGAGTACCCATGTATACACAGTGTCT
>CM069865.1:8357233-8509733 GCA_036172795.1 Pelodytes ibericus
GGATGTGCCTGGACATGGGTAGTAGCATGACACCCAATCACTCTCAGCCTGGATGTGCCTGGACATGGGTAGTGGCATGACACCCAATCACTCTCAGCCTGGATGTGCCTGGACATGGGTAGTAGCATGACACTCAATCACTCTCAGCCTGGATGTGCGTGGACATGGGTAGTAGCATGACACCCAATCACTCTCAGCCTGGATGTGCGTGGACATGGGTAGTAGCATGACACCCAATCACTCTCAGCCTGGATGTGCGTGGACATGGGTAGTAGCATGACACCCAATCACTCTCAGCCTGGATGTGCGTGGACATGGGTAGTAGCATGACACCCAATCACTCTCAGCCTGGATGTGCCTGGACATGGGTAGTAGCATGACACCCAATCACTCTCAGCCTGGATGTGCGTGGACATGGGTAGTAGCATGACACCCAATCACTCTCAGCCTGGATGTGCGTGGACATGGGTAGTAGCATGACACCCAATCACTCTCAGCCTGGATGTGCCTGGACATGGGTAGTGGCATGACACCCAATCACTCTCAGCCTGGATGTGCCTGGACATGGGTAGTGGCATGACACCCAATCACTCTCAGCCTGGATGTGCCTGGACATGGGTAGTGGCATGACACCCAATCACTCTCAGCATTCTTCTGCCTGGTTGCAATAAGAGGTTTGTATATGTCCTTGAGCCATATCTGACCCGCCCTGCTTGCTACTAGGATTGGAGCAGTAACAGGAGCAACCAGTATCCCATGTCTCCCGCTGCCCTGCCAATAAACACAAGTAACTGGATGCAGTTTGTTGATCCTGTGATTCAGTTGAGACGGTTTACACTGAGCGGCCTGTACGGTCCTTTAACTGTGATATATATTGTTACAGCTGAGATAACTCAGTAGGATTTAATCCTGGCAGGATCAGCTCTAAGCTGTTATCCTACTGAGGTCAATGAAATGAACGCCATTAAGTGATAAAAGCAATCAGCGACTGAAAACCACCCTAAAGTGATTTAATTCTGGTTGATAAAGCGCCTGTCATCTTCATCGTGTAAATATAGAGCCTTAGACAACTCTATACATTGCATTACTAGAACTGCAAGACAATTCACAGCCTCGTAAGCAAAATAGCTACAGACAGAAATCATTACCTTTCCAGCCACGATGTGACGTCACAAATAAGACATTAAGAAAAAAAAATCCTTTCTTGCAATTTAAAAAAAATCAAAACAAACAAATAGTTTTATAACCAGCAAAGCTTTATCAGAAGGGGCAGCGATTTGAAAATTTCGACCTTTGCATGGACAAAGCGGGTGATGGGGGCGAAATTCCAAATCCTTCCCTAACAAGGCTCCAGATATAAAGCCTGGAAGACCCGCAGCTCCTGTAGGTTTCATCCAAGCCCAGTGTATTGCACAGACCTGCAGCCTGGGTTTACTGAACGTCCAATAATTGTTCTATTTCAAGGACAATCTGTAACCACAACGCATATCAGTGTCAGATTAATACATGGCTTGTAGGAACCAGGCCACACACAGTCTATTTATAACCCAGCTGCTGTTTACACTTTCCTGATCCACGTTTGCCACCAGGCAGAAAGCCAGAGGGGAGTTTGCAATCGGGGGAAAGCGGGGGTCATTGCAATCCACTAAAATAAAAGGGGGCTTTGGTGGCTGCAGAGACCACCACAACCAGGTGGTGAAAGGTTAAACAATGACACACTACATGTCCACAAAGCTAAAGTAGGATCAGTTACATCTGAATAATGCATGCAATCAGGTTTATTTTGGTAACAAGCTACACTTACTCCTCCTTCCAGCAGAGGTAGTGAACACACACACACACGTCCTCGCAGTAAATAACCTGAGACCATGCAGTCCAGGAAACTTATTATAGAGGAAAAGGAAAGTTTTACAGATGATCTAAACTGGGATAAGATCCAGCCAGAGACGTCAACACTATACAATAACTAGACAGCCTCCCTGACGGGAGGTAAATACACAACACAGCACTCTAATGTCAAGACTCAAACAGATCTGCTCTATAGATCAGGATGTGCAACGTAACAAACAGTTTGCACAGTATTTAAAGACCGCTGTCCACTGCAAAGATCGCATCAAATGTAGACATTTTACATAGAACTGTTTTTAATAATAAATATTAAATAATGTATCTTATTGAGCCGTATTTTGGTCCATATAACTATCTGTGCTCTGTATAGCTCTATCAGGGGGCAGACATGTTGTTTAGAATCTTTGCTCAGTATAGCTCTATCAGGGGGCAGACATGTTATTTAGAATCTTTGCTCTGTATAGCTCTATCAGGGGGCAGACATGTTGTTTAGAATCTTTGCTCTGTATAGCTCTATCAGGGGCAGACATGATGTTTAGAATATTTGCTCTGTATAGCTCTATCAGGGGGCAGACATGTTTTTTAGAATCTTTGCTCTGTATAGCTCTATCAGGGGGCGGACATGTTGTTTAGAATCTTTGCTCTGTATAGCTCTATCAGGGGCAGGCATGTTGTTTAGAATCTTTGCTCCGTATAGCTCTATCAGGGGTGGACATGTTGTTTAGAATCTTTGCTCGGTATAGCTCTATCAGGGGGCGGACATGTTGTTTAGAATCTTTTCTCTGTATAGCTCTATCGGGGGGAATACATGTTTTTTTAGAATCTTTGCTCTGTATAGCTCTATCAGGCGGCGGACATGTTGTTTAGAATCTTTGCTCTGTATAGCTCTATCAGGGGCAGGCATGTTGTTTAGAATCTTTGCTCCGTATAGCTCTATCAGGGGTGGACATGTTGTTTAGAATCTTTGCTCGGTATAGCTCTATCAGGGGGCGGACATGTTGTTTAGAATCTTTTCTCTGTATAGCTCTATCGGGGGGCGGACCTTTATTTAGAATCTTTGCTCTGTATAGCTCTATCAGGGGGTGGTCATATTGTTTAGAATCATTGCTCTGTATAGCTCTATCAGGGAGCAGACATATTTAGAATCTTGGGTCAGATGAAGGAAGATCTTACTCACCTGATTCTAAGCATGTCCGCCCTCTGATAGCACTATGCAGGCAAAGAGGGCTCCATAACATGCATCGCTTGCACTGGTTTATTAAGGTATTTATATATGAAATGCCTACACTTGTCCTCTAAAGGTTTTTCACAGACACATTTAGACAGAACGATCAATACATGAGGTAGAGAGCCATGGAAGCAAGCGAGCTTGATCTAAATATAAAAGGGAAATTTGGTATATATACCATGCACCATCCACATATTGTAGAAGCAAGCAAACTATATTATTATTTATTTTGTGAATATACCGCTTTGAGTGTTGTCTATTTTGGCCATATTACTTTCCACTCCTTTAAAGGGACAGTATCACCTGCACATTGTATTTACTGTGCATGTAGAGCATGAACATGTATTGAGAATGATCTATACATTGTATTAGCAAAACTGCAAGCAAATGTCTAAATTAGGAGAAAATGTGTTTTATATGTGTCTGTGGAGGCAAATGACATTTCCCAATGAAAAGCAATTCATTTGCATACCGGGCCACAGGTGATGTCATAAGCAGCAGACTCCACAGACACATTTAAAACCCATTTTTCTCCTAATTTAGACATTTGCTGGCAGTTTAGCTAACACAATGTATAGATCATTTTCAGTCATTTCGTATTCTCTACATTCACAGTAAAATGTATGTTTAAGTGATACCGTCCCTTTAATGGTTTTATCATTGTAATGAGAAGAGTGGTCTAATGCTCTGGTAAAAGTGAGTTGAACTTACACAGGACTTTGCACTTTTTGTCCAGCTTTATGTATTTTTACATACTGTGTAATGTCTGCTTTTTGATATTTATTATTCATTTTCAGGTTCCCCCCTATATTGAAGACCAAGACAAGGTATTAGTTTTGTCTCTGGTCACAGCACACTGATTATCTGCTTTATATTATTTATTATTATTTGAGGGAGTTTTTCATGTAGTAGGTGCTGCTGTGATAATTCTACACTGGCAGAGCCACTGACTTATAGAGAGCCAATTTAGATACAAGGGGGGATGAAATTGGAATAACAGGTCAGATATAGAGTAAAAGACAATTAGTTTATATAGAGCTGTGTTTCTCATATTAAACCTCATAGCTGCCCCTGTGTTCAATCAAAGATATTCTGATGATTACCATGAGAATTGGTGTGCCACTGTACTGTACTACAATAGTGAATCAGCTGATCAGGTAGAGCATTTGATGAGATGTTTGGTGATAATAGACAGGCTGAGCTGAGATGTTTGGTGACAACAGACTGGCTGAGCTGAGATGTTTGGTGACAACAGACTGGCTGAGCTGACATGTCTCATACACAGATAAACCCTAAAAACATCCACAGAGTTACTAAAACTATAGAAACATGTCTCAGAGCCCCCTCTAGTGGTGGAAAAGCAGCAGTGTTTGCATTTAAAGGACCAATACCCTGAAAAAGGGATTGTCCAATCATTTAGACTATGATTAAGGTAAGAGATGCTTATTAAAAGGCAATAATACGTTACTTGGTTTAAAAACAAGGATAAGGATTTCTTATAGGTTTTTTTAATGTTAGAAAATAATAATTCATGGTACTGTCCATTTAAAACCACCGTCTAATTAAAGCCATACAATAGGGTGCTGCTCTGGTTTTTAGCAACTCTATCACCATATTTTCTACAGTGCGTAGCATTAAATAGGAAAAAAAAAACATTTACAGGACAGTGTCCCTTTAATTAGTGACATGCTGCAATCTCAGGGAAGGTGACAGTCATAGCTGATGTGTAGTGTGATGTGTAGTGTGTGCATACAGGGTTTGATAGCGCAATACGTTCTTACGCCCCTAGAGGGCCCCAGAAGGCTCCATTTAGAAGAATTGTAAACAATTAAGGACTATGAGGGTGATGTACTAAACAAGGGCAGTGGGGAAAAAAGTATGTAAAACATGAGTAAGGAGCAATTTGCGACTATTTGTAACATTCTGCGCTTGTTTTCCCTGATTTGTACCTGTACGATTTTTCCGGTTGCGCTAATAAATTGTGATTAGATATGTTGCTAAAGAGCTTTGCGAATGTTTTGTGAAAAATAATTCTTATTTGTGTGTGAAAATTACACCAGCTTTTAGCGAGCGCTATCAAAAGAGGTAGAAAAAATATTCACAAAATTGCCTGTTTTTATTCCGTTTGCTCGTATGTACTATATGAGTGTTAAATGTTTAGTACATTGCAATAGGAGCAAAGCGCAAAAATAGTTTTGCACATACAATATATTTGCGTTTTTTTTAGTACATGTCCCTCTATGTGTGTATAGAGGCTAATCATTTTTTTATTCTCTACAGTCACAGAAAAACAATGCTTCGGTGATACAGTCCCTTTATGAAGTTTTTATTATTATATTATTATTATACTATTACTAATAAAGGGACTTGTACTGTGAATGTAGAGAATAAAAATGATCTGTACACTGTTAGCAAAAACACATTTTTCTCCTAATTTATTTGCTGGCAATTCTTCTAACACAATGTCTAGATCATTTTCAATAATTTTTTATTCCCTACATTTACAGTATAAGTAATGTTTAGGTTGAAGGCGCTAGAAGGATGTTTGGAGCATTATTTGTGCTGTGGACTTTAAGGATTGATCCAGCCACTTCTATGCAAGGAAGGGAACGAGCATCCCAGTGTCTGAAACTGTCAGCAACGGATTATAAAAGGTACAACACGAATAAAGCACATTATCTTGACGCCTATTAGAGTTGTGTAGGGTGCGACTTGTCCCAATCTATACGTGTTCTGTGCATCCAGCTCACGTTGCTTGTGTGCAAGCTGTACACACACACACACACACACACACACACACACACAGAAATGAATCTGGTTCTGCAGCTTTTCACATCTAATAAATGCTGGGTGGGAGGAGATCTTCTCATTGAAGCAATAAACATGTAACTAGCTACATAATGGAATTCAGTGAAATTCTTACTCTGCTCAAACTGATTTCTATTTTCTCCTAAAACTGACCAACCAGGCGAGAGCTGGTGAGACTGTACCTCCCTGAGCGCAGGAACCAATGCATCATGTCAGGATAAGCACCTCTGGTTCCCCCTGTGGGGCTATCCTCAGGAGCACAGTGTGCCAAGGTCCACAGAACAGGTGCAGGAACAAAATTAGCATGGGGAGAGTTCAAATGGGATTTAGAAATCCTTCTAGGATTCGGTCGGTGAAAGGATCTAACCCCTTAGTGACCCGACTTCTAGGGAGTTTTGCCACCTTTTTCTAGAGCGGTAAATGCATATTCTTTGTACATGAAGCCAATCTGGAGCAGTACATGCATGATCTTTGCACATGAAGCCAATCTGGAGCAGTACATGCATAATCTTTGCACATGAAGCCAATCTGGAGCAGTACATGCATAATCTTTGCACATGAAGCCAATCTGGAGCAGTACATGCATAATCTTTGCACATGAAGCCAATCTGGAGCCGTGCATGCATCATTTTTGCACATGAAGCCAATCTGGAGCAGTACATGCATAATCTTTGCACATGAAGCCAATCTGGAGAATTAAAAATGTTGCACCCAAATGGATAATTATACATGTATACTTTATATTCATCCATATCACACTTTAAAGAGTTACATGTAGGGTGCTGTGGTCACTCATTCTAAAGGGGCAGGAATATAATAAGTCCTCTGCTAGTGCGCTGCTCTCTGTGCACTGACCATGGGGTCTAGTGTCAGTACACTCATTCGGATGCCCCCTGGAGATGTATTACATTCCCAGCTGCCTGTACTCTGAGGTCATTTCTATTCATATCACATGAACCAGGGGAACTAAATATAGAGTGAGATCTAATGGCCTAAATGTCCCCACTGGGGTCTGTCACAGGCGTGATGTGCCCGTCAGAGTTACCGGCCCACGGGGCAGTCCACGTGACTGAAAAGAGAGTAAGAAACCGCCACGGAACATTCTGTACTAGAATGAAAAGAGACGTGACCCTCTATAATACATCACAAGACTTTATGCATGCAAATGCAGGGAATTGACAAGGGAATTTCAGAGTATGGGATTTTCCACCCCAACTCTGCTACTTTGGCATTATGTTTGATAATTCCCTGCAATCTTCTCTCTCACACATAAAGCACCAAGTTTTCCTTCTGCGCGTATAAGGATTGCCATCTTTTCTTAACAACTCCATGTGGTGCCTCCATAGGACTGGACATCGGCCATAAGCCAATTAACTGGCCGTGTGGCAAGTATCAATATAATGGAATCCAAATAAATTCATTAGAGACGTTCTCAGCCCTGGCATAAACCCCCCTAGTGAATAACTTCCCCGCCAGCCAATGCACCAAGCACAACTGTCCAGCGATGAAGCGGTTAACCCTGGCCTCCTGTGATTGGCCCATTTCAGCGCTGTGCAGGTGCCTCCTCGGGGGCAGCAGATATTTCATGTAACTGCTATAACTTCCTATTTGCGTCGAGCCACAGCTGCGACCCCCCCCCCCCCCTCTCCCCTCGAATCCTGTCAACCGTGCAAAATGATATTCATTAACCATTTGGCCATCCAAAATGATGGGGAGCGAGATTAAACCTAATGGGGGGGAAGAATAAAGTGCTTTTAGGCTGAAATAAACATTACAATAAATGTAAAAAATAACCAGCTGTATATAAACTGGGTCCTGGGATAGTTAGACGTGGCAAGGAACAACAACAGGACTGGGAGCCAGAGCAGGTGGCCCTGTCAGCCACCCTATAATAAACAGGACTGGGAGCCAGAGCAGGTGGTCCTGTCAGCCACCCTATAATAAACAGGACTGGGAGCCAGAGCAGGTAGCCCTGTCAGCCACCCTATAATAAACAGGACTGGGAACCAGAGCAGGTGGTCCTGTCAGCCACCCTATAATAAACAGGACTGGGAACCAGAGCAGGTGGTCCTGTCAGCCACCCTATAATAAACAGGACTGGGAGCCAGAGCAGGTGGCCCTGTCAGCCACCCTATAATAAACAGGACTGGGAGCCAGAGCAGGTGGCCCTGTCAGCCACCCTATAATAAACAGGACTGGGAGCCAGAGCAGGTGGTCCTGTCAGCCACCCGATAATAAACAGGACTGGGAGCCAGAGCAGGTGGCCCTGTCAGCCACCCTATAATAAACAGGACTGGGAGCCAGAGCAGGTAGCCCTGTCAGCCACCCTATAATAAACAGGACTGGGAGCCAGAGCAGGTGGCCCTGTTAGACACCCTATAATAAACAGGACTGGGAGCCAGAGCAGGTGGCCCTGTCAGCCACCCTATAATAAACAGGACTGGGAGCCAGAGCAGGTGGCCCTGTCAGCCACCCTATAATAAACAGGACTGGGAGCCAGAGCAGGTGGGACTGGGAGCCAGAGCAGGTAGCCCTGTCAGCCACCCTATAATAAACAGGACTGGGAACCAGAGCAGGTGGTCCTGTCAGCCACCCTATAATAAACAGGACTGGGAGCCAGAGCAGGTGGCCCTGTCAGCAACCCTATAATAAACAGGACTGGGAGCCAGAGCAGGTGGCCCTGTCAGCAACCCTATAATAAACAGGACTGGGAGCCAGAGCAGGTGGCCCTGTCAGCCACCCTATAATAAACATGACTGGGAACCAGAGCAGGTGGTCCTGTCAGCCACCCTATACTAAACAGGACTGGGAGCCAGAGCAGGTGGCCCTGTTAGACACCCTATAATAAACAGGACTGGGAGCCAGAGCAGGTGGCCCTGTTAGACACCCTATAATAAACAGGACTGGGAGCTGAGCGAATTCTTCTAAGCCTTACATTACATTATGGGGGCCAGGACAAATTGCCCTGCCCCCCCACCCATAAAGAGCGTGAGACTGTCTTAACCTCCTCTCACTGTTCTCCAAATATTTGATTGACCAGACCCCCAGAGTTGTGAGAAAATGTGTTTTACATGTCTGTGGCGCAGGAGACTTATGACATCACCTGTGACGGTTTGATTTGCAAATGACACATTTTCCTATTGAATGTATATATACACGCAGACTGAATTATTCACAGCCCACCCAGTCATACAGCATACAGGGGGGAGCACTGAGCTAGAGGGGCTGCGGGGCAGGAGACACAGGAGTTATAGAAAGTGCAGGAAAGAAGGTGCATTGGGGGAGTTATGGATATATACCCCCAAGGTTTCTATCCTGGGACCTGGGATGCTTTGGGCAAAGTGTCCATGACAAGGTCTGTGAAGATGGCTGCCCCCATTACAGACCAGGCTACTGTCTCAATCGGTTGAACATTGGCCTCTGGCCCGTGGGAAGCTCTATAGACCATCATTAAACCATCACATTGTCTGGTAAACCATGGGCCAGGAATGATGTGGATGCCTAGTACTGGTGACCGCTGGGCTAGTGTGCATCCAAATGCAAAAATAAATTATATATGATGTTAAAATGATTTCTGATTGGCTCTGTAACACAGACAAAGAAAAAAGACTGTGTTTCAACTCTACTTGAGCAAATCTCAAAGCAATAGGTCCTATTCAATGTGCTGTACCACCTCTGCTGGGATGCCGCTCAAAGCATTTTACAAAGTTTTGAATTACACAATTTATGCTGAAATTGCTTTAGGAGGCGGCTGCGGAGGAGGAGGCTGCGGAGGAGGCTGCAGAGGAGGCGGCTGCGGAGGAGGAGGCTGCGGAGGCGGCTGCAGAGGAGGCTGCAGAGGAGGCGGCTGCGGAGGAGGAGGCTGCGGAGGCGGCTGCAGAGGAGGCTGCAGAGGAGGCGGCTGCGGAGGAGGAGGCTGCGGGGGAGGAGGCTGCGGAGGAGGCTGCAGAGGAGGCGGCTGCGGAGGAGGAGGATGCGGAGGAGGATGCGGAGGAGGAGGCTGCAGAGGAGGCGGCTGCGGAGGAGGAGGATGCGGAGGAGGATGCGGAGGAGGAGGCTGCAGAGGAGGCGGCTGCGGAGGAGGAGGCTGCGGAGGAGGAGGCTGCGGAGGAGGCGGCTGCGGAGAAGGCTGTGCATCCCCTTTTTTTTGTGTGCAGCACACATCATGGCATTGGAGAGTAGCGCAGGTTCCCCACGATCCAGTCCTGAGAAACTGGTTTCCAGGTGAAACTGCAGAATGAAGCCAAACCAGGTAACAATAGATCTTACAGGAGTAACTCACAAGCTTACAATTCCAGTAATTAGTGGGGAGGAATCAACACAACAAAACACCCACAGGACCTCTGGGGGCACAGCCCAAATTCCTAAACCCATCGGTCTAACTGCTCGGAATACCCCAAATGTGCAACTACAGTCTACAGCAAGGGCAATAAGTCTGCACATCCCAGGATTAGTGCTCCCCTGAAAGCTGCTGGTCAGGAGATGATTCAGGCGGTAATAGCCTGGTTAAACATTACTATCCACATCAAACGCCATAAATGCAGAGTATAGATGGATTTATGGAACAAGGAAGGTGGAATGATCACTATGCTATTAGCCACTATTGCTCACCTGGCCATGGCAGATTAGTCAATGATCTTAAAGTGACGGTCACCTAATCTGCAAATTTAAAGAATAAAAAAAAAATGATCAAAAATGATCTATACATTAAGTTTGCAGATTTCCAAGCTTTATGACATAGCTTGATATGCAAACTAACTTTTCATTAAGCCACAAGGTGATATCAAAAGCAGGAGACTCCACACATTTTTGGCTTTTTTATTTTGCTCACACAAAGTAGAGATCATGTTTGGGATTTTTTTTTTTTATTCTCTACATTCGCAGTAGCATACCTCCCAACTGTCCTGCTTTGCATGGCACAGTCCTGATTGGTCTGTCCCACCACGCTGTACTTCTGTCCCACTTTTTGGGGCACAGGTAGAGCTCAGTGAGACAGGGGGACTCAGGACCTCAATCCTAATTGCTTTCTCTGACGTCACAGACACCGGGTAATGTTTACTTCTCATGCGCAGCACTGTGCACACGCAGAGAAGCGATCAGATGCTGCCATTCACCTCACCAGACTCCGGGGGGCAGTATTGCGAGGTATGCAATAGAATCAAAGGATAAAGGTGGTCTCTTGATAGAGATTCCCAACCATTAGCATCATTTAGTTCACCAGGAACCAGATACCCTACAGGTAGCAAAGCACCAGAGGTGCCTGAGGTCTGTTCACATATAGCAAGGCAGTTGGTGAACAGTTACTGGATCTGCACTTTCTGCTCTTGGATTATTAGCACTGAATCTAGTTTGCAGCCTTCTGATTTATAAAAAGATTTATTTTCGTCCCTCACAGGGATAAAACGAGTTTCAGTCTGTGTCGTGCTGCCACCTTGGCCATTTTGGGTTCTTATTACCAGCTTGATATAACCTTTGCATGCTGCCTTGTACAGATCACGTGACCAGAAAGAGATCTATTAACTAATTGAGGATCAGATCCCACAGAACCACGTCAAGGAGTCAATGGATTTCCTTCTGGTCACATGACACTATGAAAGTTTTATGCGGCTGGCAATATACGGCCAAGGCGGTAACCCCAAGTTTGAGACGTTTGTTGGGAAAAGATATTGGGGGCCATTGATAAAAAGTCAATTCTGCTGTCAAAGTTGGAATGGTCACCTATGGAATGTTCCATTTGTAGAACTTTACCCCAGGTTTATAAGACAAGTTTAGCCCCAGGGTCACAGACATCGGTGGGCCTGCTCCAGCCATTAAACCCAACGTCTCCAGAAATCCTCCAAATGCTATTGTTTCCAGTGAACAAGATGATGCACTGGTGTTATCCTCTATAATAAAGTACAAGTGTCTCTGCGTCCAGTCCCTGTGTCCGTGGGATTGCGCTACTGCGCATGTGCCCCACAGACAGCCGTTGGGACTTGGAGCGCAGAGACTTCGACGTCACTAGGGCAACAGGGACACTCACGGACACAGAGACTGGACGCAGAGGCACATCACACTATAGCGTCCCTGTTGCCCTAGCAACGTCGGGGACATGCGCAGACCCGCCGCTTCAAGTTTCGCCCGGCCTCACAAAGTCTTTGCGCTCCAAGTCCCAACGGCTGTCCGAAACTTGAAGCGGCGGGTCTGCGCATGTCCCCGACGTTGCTAGGGCAACAGGGACGCTATAGTGTGATGTGCCTCTGCGTCCAGTCCCTGTGTCCGTGGGATTGCGCTACTGCGCATGTGCCCCACTGTGGGGGGGGTGGGGGGGGGGGACACATAAGGGGACAACATAGGGGCAAGCATCCTGGCGAGGGGGGAGCCTTGAGGGCTGCCTCATCTTGATGGGAGTTGTGATCCCCCTGCTGCATCAATAATACACAACACAGCTTGCCCCTATGTTGCCCCCTTATGTCCCCCACCCCCTGTCCACATATGTTCTAGCGCCAGTTAATTTAACGGGTTTAAGGTCTTGTAAATAAGTAATCTTTCCCACTCTGCTAAATGGACACCTTGGTGTGCCACACCTCTCTAACCTGGCGGACCAGGACTGACCCTTTAAAGGGTCCACAGGACCTCAGTGTAATACTGAATCACAAATACATCAAAACATGAACACATGTGAAATAAAAATGGGAAATTGGCATCAAATGAAACAGTGGAATCCATATTAATGTCTGATACAATGAGGAGATTTTAGATACAACCTATTACAGGACTTTTAGATTTATGGCAGCCTTTGCATGGTGTAATTATTACCGTAATAGCTGAGTTTGTGCAACAAATAGCTCTACTCTACAAATAAAATAAATTACAATTCACCACAAGGTGGCAGTATAGTCAGGGGAATCACCAGCCTTATTATGATTTAATTCAGGTGAACCCATTAAACCCAAAACACAAGCCTCTTATCCCCACCCCCTGCTCCCACACTAACACGTCAGAGCGCCATCCACCCCACCGACGGTCTCTCATCGACTAAACCCATGTGTATCTATTAAGATAAATGTCAGGTTTACTTGAGAGAAGCAGAACATGATTTGTTTTTAAAGTTTCATTGTCATTAAATCTATGAATTCGCTCGATATTCTGCTGCCATAATGTGTATCTCATATTATTTTGTTCACATAACACAACAGTGATCATGTGTAAAAAAAAAAACTCCTGCACAACAAAGTATCGGGAGAGGTGTAAAAAGGTTTGTTTTGTATAATGGCGATTGCGCAGTTTTATAAATCCTGACACTTTGCAGTGCGGCGCAGGTTCTCCGACACTAATCAGGCAAATTTTTTTATACATCCCCTGCGCTGGCGCAATGAGGGTCCGCACAACCCACAAGGAATTTTCTGGCGCACTGCGCAGATTTCCAAAGTTTCTCTGAAGTCTGCTTTAATCATAGGCGCACACTCCAATCGCGCCACAGGTATACATGATCCCCAATATCTCTGTATGTGGTCGGATTGTATAATAATAGACCTTTGGTCACCTGAGCATCAGATAGAATCATAGAGTGTGTCACCGGCAGATAAGAACCATTCGGCCCATCTAGTCTGCCCAACTTTCTTACCTTATCTTATATCTAGGACAGTCTTATACCTATCCCACGCATGCTTAAACTCCTTCACTGTATTAACCTCTACCACTTCTACTGGAAGGCTATTCCATGCATCCACTACCCTCTCAGTAATGTAATACTTTCATTAGTCCCTGGCCTTATCTTATATCTAGGATAGCCTTATACCTATCCCATGCATGCTTAAACTCCTTCACTGTATTAACCTCTACCACTTCTGCTGGAAGACTATTCCATACATCCACTACCCTCTCAGTAATGTAATACTTTCATTAGTCCCTGGCCTTATCTTATATCTAGGATAGTCTTATACCTATCCCATGCATGCTTAAACTCCTTCACTGTGTTTACCTCTACCACTTCTACTGGAAGACTATTCCATACATCCACTACCCTCTCAGTAATGTAATACTTTCATTAGTCCCTGGCCTTATCTTATATCTAGGATAGCCTTATACCCATCCCACGCATGGTTAAAGATGTTGATAAAAGGGATGTTACTAACCCACCTGTCTTCAAGCAGGGATCTAATTTATGTTTGCCAATTAGTTTCTCTCTAATGTCATTTAGAACGCCTGCGGTGTATTCTTATGACTACATGAATAGCAGGAAGCATTCGCTCCAGAGCCTCTATCTCTTCCTTACCAGCCGCTATCCAAACGGAAAACTACATGGATTTGTAGTGGAAAAGCACATGACCAGGACTGGTTTGGGAAAAGAATAAAACCCTTGGCCGTGGTGATCTAAGCTCATCGGGACGGAAGGAATTAAGCAAAGGGGAGGGGATCGCCCACCACGAGGTTTAGTTTTTCCAAAACAAATCGTAACAATAATGAGCTGTGTTTCATTTTCTGGACAGAGTGCGCGCTACACTAACATTTGTTTATACAGAGCCAACAATTTACATTGCATTTGGTACAGAGCATAGAAGGGAAATACGTCCTACATCAGACAAACAATCTAGAGGGAGGGAAGTAAAAAGAGGTTAATTAATTAGTGTTCTATTGGGATGAATAGTATGCTTCCTTAAAGGGACAGCATCACCAAAACATTGTTTTTACTGTGAATGTAGAGCATAAAAAATGATTGAAAATGATTAGCAAGACTGCAAGCAAATGCCTAAATTAGGAGAAAAATGCGTTTTAAATGTATGGGCAGTCTCCTGCTTATGACATCACCCGTGGCACGGTATGCAAATGAACTGCTTTTCAATGGGAAATGTGTCATTTGCATACCGTGCCACAGGTGATGTCATAAGCAGGCGACTCCACACATTTTTCTCCTAATTTAGCCATTTGCTTGCAGTTTTGCTAACACAATGTATAGATTTTCTAATTGTCAATCCTTTTTTTATGCTCTACATGCCCAGTAAGTTCAATGTTCGGGGGATACAGTGCCTTTAAGGTATCTTAGCATCAGATGTGCGGTGTGTACAGGATCCAGCCCAGCCACTGATCCAGAAATCAAAACAGGCTGGTTTAAACCTGACTCCGTCTGTTACAGACCCCAGACACAAACACAGGTTTCCGTTGAACTTCGCGATGTATTTAGTGCAACGGACCTTCAAATAGGAAGAGATTTTTGCTTCACCAGCAGCAACACAAAAATAACACTGCGCCTTCCTTTCACCTGTCTGAGACAATCATTATCCAAGACTAGGGTTTGTTGACCTGTGTCCAGGCTGGAAAGGGGGGCAGAGGGACACTTGCCTCCTGTACTGACCTCTACCCTAACCACTATTTATTTCAGAATGCTTTAGTGACTAGCTCTTTCTATCTCTATACCTTATCTGTTATATATATATATACACACAAATACACACACACATATACATATAGATGCCTGTATCTCTGATGACAACAGGTCAACTGCTGCAATTGTAAAGTGGGCCACTAAACTGTTTTTGCCCCCTGGGCCTCCCTAGCCTGTGTTGGATTTATTGGCCAAGCCCATTTCTAAATGCAAGTCTATAAATACGCAATATGTGATACACATATAGTTATAGAAAGTATATGGTGAAACAAATCAATGGAACTTCAACCTGAAGCACCAGCTAGCCAAAGACATGAAACCTAACCGATTGCCTTGTGTATTTTAGGGCTTTTTTTAGGTAATTTTAGTGGCTAATCTGAGGAACCTAAGATTTGAGGTAACGGGGGCTTTGTATAAAGAGTTGTAGAGATAGCATTAAATATTGGCACTATGGATGTGTGCTGATCCGCAGAATGAGTGGTGTGTTGATGTGGTCCAATGCAGGCTAAGGGCAACACACAGGCAGTGGGAAAAAGGCCTGTAAAAGGGTGGTCTCCACTCCTGTGCAGGACGTCCAATAGGGGTTTGTAAAAGTGGCACAAACAGTAGCCATTAGTGGCTCGATCTCCGTGTGCACCAATACACGCAAATGCTGGCCGCAAATATCCAGGCTGACATTGTGCCCAAATTATTAGGCTCTTAGAGAGACAGAACTTAATAAAAGAAATACATTCCAGTGGCTGTTCTACATACATTCACAGAGACTATTTCTCGTTATCAGTGCTTTATAAAAAAAAAAACATTGATTTGGGACTGGGGTCACCCTGTCACCGTGTTATTGAGGGCTGGATGTGTAATTTATAGAGAGGTTTGCTCCACCCATCCAATCAGAGGATGATGTGATCACTAGTTAATTAGTACAGTTATTGGAATTATGCACAATGATCTGCTCTTATGATTGGTAACTGCTGCCACGTACTAATAAAAGCTTGAATTACAGGAAGGAAGGAAAGAAAGTGTCTTTTGTAGGTACATACATTGTGCACACAATAGAACAAGACCAGGATTGTGTCACACAGTAACATTGCGTGTGTTAATCACTTCCACATATGCAAATCATGTGTACTTTGCCACCAAAGTCCAGTGTGAGATCACTTGCCAAGTGTAAAAAATGCTGTGGGGGCAACCATGCCATAATACAGAGTGTCCAGACCCCCAGCGATAATTACCATCTCGAAGAAGCACCCAGTGCATTGATTCTGGGCTATCGGCCCAAAGTAATCGATCCCAAAGTATCAATTCAAATAACGTTTTATAAACAAACTTACACACTATTGTAGATTCGGCTGACAAAGATCGCTCAGGACTTCACTCATGAAAAAGGGAATTTAAAAAAAAATCCAAAAGTGGCCGGGTTAAACAAATTCATTCCTTCTAACTGTATAACTTGTAATGCTCGGTGGGACAGCGAGATTGGGGACCACCAGAGAACGCATGCTGTGCATGCACGGTAATGCTGAAACTTGACCTCCCAAGCTCCACCCCCGGCATCCCGACTCGTCGGCGGTAGAAGTTGGGATGTAAAAATAAATTTGGGATCGTTCTTTTCCCAACTCCGTTACTTTGGCCTTAACTTTGAAATTCCCTCCTCAATTCCCTGCAAACCCCTCTTTCATAAATAAACCTCATAGGGGGCTGTGTCCGTTAGGGCCCACACCACCCTAGATTTGGTGAAGCAATGTGCATAAAATAGGCCAGTTTTAGCGTGTTCAGAAATGCATAGTTATTTTTCCTCATTCTCGCATGCAGTGATATGGCACATGCGCATCGGTGAGGTCACATGACCGCGCAGTGACAGATCTCCACACCGTGCACTGGCAAACCCCTGCTTCCTTCATAACAAGCCATCGTTACAGTTCTGGAAAAACAAAGTCTCGTGGCCGATGATCTAACCCTTTGTTTAATTCCGCTGGTGTCACTGAGGTTCACTCACCTCTGCAGAGCATTTTCCCCCCTCCACGTGCTTTTCCACTACAGATTCCTGTCGGATCGCCGTTTTCCATTCTATCATTGGCTGGGAAGGAAATTACACACGCCAGACTCCGCCCCTCCCACCAGTCCTGCTTTCCAGTGATTAACCCCTTCTGTTCTCCAGTCTACCACGGCACGGGTTAAATACTGGAAAAACTGACCCATCCTAAGGAAGCCAAATTGGATGCCTGCTTAACCACAGGTGGGCGAGTAACTTCCCTGGTATCTTATGTCGAGAGAAGCCCAGTTACTTAAGGCGAAATGGATCTTGGGGGGGGGGGGGGGGGGGGAATGTAAGATGTTGGTTTCAAAAGAAAAGTATTATACGATTAAAATAACATATAAACATAGAATGTGTCGGCAGATAAGAACCATTCGGTCCATCTAGTCTGCCCAGTCTTATAGCTAGGATAGCCTTGTGTCTATCCCACGCATGCTTAAAATCCTTGACTGTGTTTACCTCTACCACTTCTGCTGGCAGGCTATTCCATACATCCACTACCCTCTCAGTAAAGTAATACTTCCTGATATTACTTTTAAATCGTTGACCCTCTAATTTAAGACTATGTCCTCTAGTTGTGGTAGTTTTTCTTCTTTTAAATATACTCTCTTCCTTTACTGTGTTGATTCCCTTTATGTGTTTAAATGTTTCTATCATATCCCCCCTGTAATAAAGAGTGTTAATGCATATCCTATCAACATGCGAGGCCTTAGTATATATTAATTCATACGTTTTCCAACCAAGATGGTTTACTATAAAATCTTGGGGGTACAGGTGACGCAAGGTAAATACAGAGTGGGTTTAAAGGACAATTGTAGCAAAAACATGATTACTGTTTAATTTAAAGATTGTATCCAGTGTAAACGTTTTAAATAGAAATGTTTTAATAACATAATATAAATAATACCTTATTGAGCCCTCTTTGCTCTGTATAGCTCTAATAGGGAGCGGACATGTTTAGAATCTTAGGACAGTTATTCATTCATATTTCCTTTATGTATTTATACAGATTGGTTCAGATGAAGGAAGAGCTGACCGATCTGACCCAAGATTCTAAACATGTCCACCCCATGATAGAGCTATACAGAGCAAAGATTCTAAACAACATGTCTGCCCCCTGATAGAGCTATACAGAGCAAAGATTCTAAACAACATGTCTGCCCCCTGATAGAGCTATACAGAGCAAAGATTCTAAACAACATGTCTGCCCCCTGATAGAGCTATACAGAGCAAAGATTCTAAACAACATGTCTGCCCCCTGATAGAGCTATACAGAGCAAAGATTCTAACCAACATGTCCACCCCGATAGAGCTATACAGAGCAAAGATTCTAAACAACATGTCTGCCCCCTGATAGAGCTATACAGAGCAAAGAAGGCTCAATAAGGTACATTATTTGTATTCTTTCATTAAAGAATAAAATACACAAGGTATATAAAAAATGATCTACACATTGGGGGTTATGTACAAAAACTCCTGCACTGTAAAGTGTCGGGAATAGGGAAACAGATGGTGGAGGTTCTCGGACACTAATCAGGCACTTTCTATGGGCACGAGGGTCCACCAAGAACTGGAGAAACCCATACATGTGGGCCTGGTGGAGATGCCAGAGATCTGCCAGGAGTCTGCTCTATCAGTACATCTGTGGCGTCTCCCGCTTATGACATCACCTGTGGTTTGAAGTTAACTAGATTCAATGGGAAACGTGTAATCTGCATATCAAGCCACGCGGTGATGTCAGGATGCTCGACAGACATTTTAAAACACATTTTTCATTGCGTTGATGCATGGACGGTGTAAACATTGTTTAGGTGACCGAGTCCCGTTCAGGCTGCTCAATGTGCACCTGTTGAGGGAAAGAGGTGAACATTTTGCTGTAGGCCATCTGGAGAATTCCCACATTTGGGGGTGAAAATGATTTTGTGGGCAGTTACTGGTTTGAATGGCCACTAATCCCTGGGGTGCCAGGGGACTGTACCTTCAGACCACGCACATGCAGACTTTCTGCTACTCACAGCGGTTTTGAAATGAACGGTTGAGAGAAAAAAAAACTCAGGAGGAACAGCTGTTTAAGAGAATTTAAACCTGTTTACTGCAGCGGCCAGCAGTGCTCAATACTGTGCCATCTAAACATGGCTGAAAACAATCACAATGTTAATGTTAAAGCAGAACAATAAAATATATCTTGCATTAACCCCTTACGTTAACCCTAGATCTAAGGCTACCAGCCTAATAATTATAATATATATATTTATAATATATTTCTTTATTTTTTTGCCGTTATGTTGCTGACAGCCCCTAGAGGCAGTCAAGCTACATCCCCAGAGTGAGGGAGGCAATCACTGATCACTTCCAAAGCTCTTGCCCACAACAGTGCTACACCAAATTGTAAAGGCTGCTTGAGATCACTCCGGGGACCAATCGTATTGTCGCCGAAGCTCCGATTCCAATGTTGCTGGATGCCTCAACGTAGAGGCATTACGCCAACACTGGCTGAGTGGAGGAAGCGATCATTCATTGCTTCATATGCAACACAGGATGCACATGTATATTCTGCGTCATTAAAAGGGTTAAAATACACCCCCAAATTACAAGTTTACCAACAAGACAAACAGTAGGAACAGAAAGCGCTTCCGAGAGCTTTTTTGGGGGGGAATATATACTTGCAAAATAAAATGTAATGTTAGGATTCTTCGTTACTCTTACATTCTAAGCCAATAACTTTATCATTTAGATTCTTCCTTATTTATATAACCCGGTGTAAGCCGGCCTGTTTTCACAGAAACCAACAAACGTCCCGCGTATTCAACAGAAATCCCCAGAGGAAAAATAACAATAACACCGTCCGTGAGCAGGGTAAACACCACGCATGACTGGACTGCAGCCTCGCCTTGGATGAGACGACTGTTATTAAACTTTTCTGACACCTGCCACGAACTTACTGTCATTCTGTCACTTAGTCACAATCCACGCCACAATCCCACATATCTTACACCTGTGCCAGACTGCCTCTCACATATCTTACACCAGTACCAGACTGCCCCCCCCCACATATCTTACACCAGTACCAGACTGCCCCCCCACATATCTTACACCAGTGCCAGACTGCCCCCCCACATATCTTACACCAGTGCCAGACTGCCCCCCCCACATATCTTACACCAGTACCAGACTGCCCCCCCACATATCTTACACCAGTACCAGACTGCCCCCCCACATATCTTACACCAGTACCAGACTGCCCCCCCCACATATCTTACACCAGTGCCAGACTGCCCCCCCCCACATATCTTACACCAGTGCCAGACTGCCCCCCCCCACATATCTTACACCAGTGCCAGACTGCCCCCCCCCACATATCTTACACCAGTGCCAGACTGCCCCCCCCCCCACATATCTTACACCAGTGCCAGACTGCCCCCCCCCACATATCTTACACCAGTGCCAGACTGCCCCCCCACATATCTTACACCAGTGCCAGACTGCCCCCCCACATATCTTACACCAGTGCCAGACTGCCCCCCCACATATCTTACACCAGTGCCAGACTGCCCCCCCACATATCTTACACCAGTGCCAGACTGCCCCCCCACATATCTTACACCAGTGCCAGACTGCCCCCCCACATATCTTACACCAGTGCCAGACTGCCCCCCCACATATCTTACACCAGTGCCAGACTGCCCCCCCCCCACATATCTTACACCAGTGCCAGACTGCCCCCCCCCGCATATCTTACACCAGTGCCAGACTGCCCCCCCCCGCATATCTTACACCAGTGCCAGACTGCCCCCCCCCGCATATCTTACACCAGTGCCAGACTGCCCCCCCCGCATATCTTACACCAGTGCCAGACTGCCCCCCCCGCATATCTTACACCAGTGCCAGACTGCCCCCCACATATCTTACACCAGTACCAGACTGCCCCCCACATATCTTACACCAGTGCCAGACTGCCCCCCACATATCTTACACCAGTGCCAGACTGCCCCCCACATATCTTACACCAGTACCAGACTGCCCCCACATATCTTACACCAGTACCAGACTGCCCCCACATATCTTACACCAGTACCAGACTGCCCCCACATATCTTACACCAGTACCAGACTGCCCCCCCACATCTTACACCAGTACCAGACTGCCCCCCCACATATCTTACACCAGTGCCAGACTGCCCCCCACATATCTTACACCAGTGCCAGACTGCCCACCGCATATCTTTGCACTGCACAATATTGCCCTCTCTAGTGTTCTAGTGGGGGCAGCCCAGATGTCAGTGCAGGCAGCAAGGGAGGGTGTACCTCAAACACTGGTAGCGCTGACTACATTTGCCTAAAGTATTAAATTCCCATCTCAGTTCCTTGCAATTCTCTCTTTATTGAGTACAGATCTTAGTATTGGATTTCTTACACTAGTGCGGTGATCTCTGGCCCACCCCTACAGTCCCTGGGTTTCATTAAAATGAATGAGAATAAATATATAGGACTCTCTCCCCCTCCCCCCGAGCTATGGAGATCCCAGATCTGGACAATTAGCCCCCAGAGTTTGGGGTAATTATCTGGCAGACCCCAGGACCATTGAAAAGCAATGCTCAAAGGGGCAGGAAAAGCCACATTATACAAATATCCAACCAACAGGTTGGAATCCAGGTTACTAACCAACAGGTGACCAGTGTGCAAACGAATGCAATGAAGGGGATTTCAAACAGAGATAACTGAAGGGAAGTGAATTAATTAGCAAATTAGTGTAATCACAAAGTTCTCCAGTCTTGGAGATAAGAATTCCAACTGCAGGAAATTAGACTGAAACTTGTATCTTGTAACAGGTGAAAGTCAGATCTACGTACAGAAAAAAAAGACCCAAGGGATCAGTTCGGATTGACAAACTTCTCTAATGAGAGCAACTAAATGTGGAGGTTAACGAGGGGGGGGAGAGAGATGCTGGTGCAGATAAAGATACAGGAAGATTATTTCCCTGTGCAAATTACCAAAGGATTTAATTCCACCTGTGTTTAAAGGATCAGTGAAAATGGATGTTGATCAGCGGCCACAGCTGATACACTTTGGGGAACATGCCTGGCCAATCTATAGCAGGTCACTGGCCAATTCCAGGGGAGATTTGAATTCATGTTTCCTCCACTTTTAAGACTTTATCCAGTAATGGTCTTTATATGGCCCAAATTAACATGATAACTACATGCACAATATAAGCTATGTTTAGGTGAACCTATAAGCTCTCTCACCAGGATTGTCGCTGCACAATGTATAGATAAATGCAGAGATGAGATTTTCAAACCCCATTCAGTTTTTACTCCATTGTGAATATTTAAAACACTTTAGAAACATGATGTGACTGAAGCCGGGTTTAACCTAATATGGGGAAAGCAAAATGGGAAAAATAAGCAACCGTTTACCCCTAAAATAAACATGCTTTATATATCCTGCGAATAGTCACAAGTTAAATACAGGGCCTCTTCATGTGGAGCAGATATTTGCCCCAGAGGACACAGGAGAGGTGTAGCATATTTCACTTCTAAAGGGAAGAGGAATGTGATATATGTATAATCCGTTACTTCCCACAGGGTATGGGTTATATTTAGACTATTTGAGCAGGTATGCCTATTATATTGCAGATTAGGATAATTAGCACATTAGAAATGGTTTTTTTTTTTTTTATCGTTGCACAGGACTAAGCTCCACTAAAACAACATTTGGATTTTTTTATTTTAAATGTATTTATTGCACCAAGCTATTGAGAGGACAAACAATAAAACAGGTGCTAAATACAAGAAGCGAGGTTAATAGGGTTAATGCTGGGACATGCTGCAAGGGTTAATACTTCATTAGACAATCTTATAGCCCAGAGATGTCCCGTTTTTGTGTGAAGTGGGCCACATTCTCAAACATCCATGTGTGTTTTTGGTCTCAGTACATGTTTTATTTAAAGTAAATGTGAGTAATATCTGGCTAACTTTAGCAAAAAAAAAAAAAAATTATATATATATATATATATATATATATATACACACACACACACTTACTTTACAATGTAAAATCAGACCAAAATGTAAAATCAGTTGCAAATAAAACTACACATTATATATATATATATATATATATATATATATATATATATATATATATATATATATATATAATAAGACCATTTCTACACCTTGCTGTCAGATGTTCTACACAGTAGACATCCCTGCTGGACCCATGACAGATGTAGCTTATTAGCTGTAACTGGAAGTTACCTGGCTTCACACCTTCCCATTAACAGGTAAGTGCACTGGATGCAATGTGCCCTCTGTGTCCAAGTCATTAAACCTTCCAATACCAGACAGTTGTACAATACACAGGACTAGACCAAAGAACCAGAACAAGTTCACTTGTGGGATTGTATACAGGGTCTTGATTGCGCTAATTGAATGACTGGGATCCTCTGCACCCCTTCACTGCCTTGTCTAGCCACATCACCATAACTGTGCATGTAAATGGTCAGGGGGTCTTAAACCAACCTCAGGATCAATGGGCAAGATCTCATCCACAGTCTCTCCAGATTTGACAGATTTATGGGTAGTCTAGCTCCCAGTTGGTAATATTCTTACTAGTATGTTATAGTGGGAATTTGTTTCTTCACTTCAGATGTCTTTGCACATCTCTTGGGACAGTGCTTCTTAAAGGGACAGTCTAGTCCCCAAACTCACTTTGGTGCAAGATGAAGATTACTGCTTGTATAGTGCACCGGCTTTTATCCCTGAGTGATTTGATGCAGGCATTCTGTATAAATCACATTTAATAGTTGACTCAAGCCCTCCCCCAGTGATAACTCTGCATGTTTACTGCAGGTGCGACAGCACTGATTATATAGACACCGAGCATATACAATTTTGTTTCATTTAGTCACTTCCTGTGCTGCTGGAATATAATACATTGTGTGGACTCTAAGGGACCTTGCTCTTGTACACAGTAGGATCTCTTCACAGTGCAAAACATTGTCTGATGACATCACTAGATAAACAGGATCCTTCATTTGAATGAAATTATTCACATTGGTTCCTGCAGTAAAAAAAAATAAAAAATGGGGGTCATTTGGGAAGGTGTTGGGGTCTTATTCTTTCTCTGTGACATTTACAAAAAGAGCTCAATAGACAAACAAACAAACCAAGCATGCACAATACTGGTTTATAAACAGCTTGTGCCTGTCTTGCTAGGGATAGTCCACAAGCATGGCATTTCTTTTGGTCACTACTTTGGCAATGCTCTAAAAAATAAAAATGCAATTGCCATGGAAACTAATGGAATACGCCTGCCTGCTGATAGTTCCAATTTTAGAATGTTGACCTAGAAGATCTTCTCACAACAAAGAATCACTTTCCTAAAGAGTTTATAGCCAGCATCTCAACTTTACTCACCCTGCCTACAGTAATAATTGGGGGTCTCCCCACTCGCCCCCCCTATGCACAAATGTGTTTATTTCTAAAACCTCATTGGCAAAGTTCTAAAAGTGATCTAAACAGCAGGGACATTTCTATAGCTTCCATGGTGACTTCTCCACGTTTAATACCCGGTCCACAATTAACTTTTAATAAAAATAAAAGAAAATTTAATTTCTATTCTTCCTATATAATGATGTACTTTTTTTTCCCTGAGGCCTCGCCATTTTCCTAATGAATTCAATACATTGCAGGATATTCGGGGGGCCTTATAGCTGATCCATATGCACACTTCATTATCATTGTGGGGATGCTTCCAAGCTTCCATTAGGTAAGGTGCACTGGCTGTAATTAGCATTGAATCTTGGCCACCACCCCCCACGGTGGGATGGGAGTGACCCACATAACGTTGGCGGATCACTCCAATTACCAGTTGGCGGGGGTGTTCTCACTACAGCCCCCCTGGCTCCCTGTCCCCAGCGAGCTCTATTTATCAATACATCATGTTTTCCCTTGCAGACCAGTTGTGCGTCATTCTTCGCAGGCTGCACTGCTCGCAAGACATGTCTGTTTGTTATCAGGGCTGCTGTGCGTCTGAGAACAGTGACTGCAAACTCCCGCCAATTCCCAGTAACTCTGTCACACAATTCATGGAAATCTACAAATCGATCAATTATTAAACAGGCTCATTTTCCCAGGTGTCTTTGCAAATGCCATGAGGTGGCTGCTGCAGAACCTCTTGGGAACCAGGCCATACATTCATTTGCTTCAGTTAATGCATTTCACCTCAAAAAATATTGATGTACTGCATCTTGCAAAGACCAAGCTCTGTCTATGTCCTAAAAAGTCCAAATAAAGTTTTATTGCCGTTGCTGTAGCAACAGTCCTGCCTATCTCTCCAAACCCCTCCTTCTCGGAATGTCAGTGAATTAAGAAGCCCCGCTGAAATTATTTTCAATGTGAAACTACAGGAGAACTGGAAATAGTTTAAAGTAGAAATAGGTGCATTTCACATATACTGTATTAGATAATAAGACCGGTGGAACTGACCCTTTTAGGACACATACAGTGTTTGTAGCAAGAAGTGCATAGTTGCCAACATCGGCCATATTTCCAGGGACACATATTTGTTCCTCATGCTGCAGAAAGAGCATGCAAAGTGCAGCCCAGCAGTATGTAAGATGCATACACACACAGACAGAATCCAATTAATTAATCATGGTAGGTCACATGAGATCTCCACCCTGATTAATTAATTGGATTGTGTCTGTGTGTATATCCATCCTACATACTGCCGGGCTGCACTGTGCATGCTCTTTCTGCAGCATGTGGAACAAATATGTGTCCCTGGAAACATGGCCAATGTTGGCAACTATGGAAGTGAAGGCATAAAAAAAAAATCTATACCTTGTAGTAGAAAGTGATTAGATCAAAAGGAAAAAAATGCATTCCAGTGTTGACTCCCACTTAGAGCATCATCTTGTCGCACCATATGCAAATAATTGTGTCCCCCCCATTGTATATGGCACCAGATACATAAACTAGCCAATATTGAAGAAAAGGAGCTTTATTTGCAAATTATGGGCTGTATTTATCAAGAATAAATAGGTGGTATTTCAGGAAAAAGTGCTAAAATAGTAGTGGTAACCATCGAAACCAATGGAAAGTTATGGCAGTTATCTCCAAATGTAGCACTTTAAAAAAAAAAAAAGAAATTAGCACCTGTTTTGCCCTGATAAATTTGGCCCTACACCTTTTCCGTTGGAAAGTGGCTCATTTGCATATCATGCCACACGTGATGTCATAAACAGGAGACACATTTAAAACACATTTTTCTCTTGATTTATACCTTTACTTGCAATTCTGCTTATGTAACTTATAGATCATTCGTATAGATAACGTATAGATCGTTCTTCATCATTTTTATTCTCTGCATTGACAGTCTATATATCAGCAGTATTGAGTTTGACAGAGTTCTTTTAAGGTAAAATCTATACAGGTTAATAGAAAGAAAATGGTAGCAGTAATTGCGAATACAAGGTATGGCTGCTTAGGTGCAAGTAAAAAAATCCTGGTCATTTTATTGGGACCTTTAAAGGGACTGTATGTTGCCCAAATGCATCTTCCAAATATGAATACATATTAATGTGCTTCCAACGTACTTTAAAATGCATGTCTTGAATTTTGCATTGTTTAAAATATAAAATACTTACAGCTAGATAAAATTGTGAAATTACAGCAGTTTGCAAGAAACCAGGACTGCCTACACTAGCTGAGTAAAAGTCATTTCCTTTTTATTTTTTTGCTGCAGGAACCAATGAGATATATTTTATACCAAGGGAGTCTTTAAAAGTCAGATTTAGCAGAATGTTGCACAGTGATACACACTGATAAATGATTGCAAGTCAATCAGTGGCTTACGAAAAGTTTAGCATCATTACTTGTACTTTCCACTCCTGCCCTTCGTGCACTAGTCCAGAACTCACAGATACCAGGCTGTACATAGACTGTGTGACTCTGGGCAGGGCTACCTGGCTTTCAAGGGCTATTAACCTCCTAGAGCTAGAGATTTAGGCCTTTTTTTTTTTTTTTTAAATTAACCGGTCATTTACTTTAATGCACCACCAAGTATTAGTATACAGGAAAATCTGGCCTGCCTGAGACCTTCAAAGACCAGGGAGATGAGATTCCTCCTTTGTGGCCATAATAAAATGATTTTAATACACCACTAGAATTGTTCACTTCCAGTGTCTGGGGGATGTATGGTGTACTTTAGAAGTTACGTTCTATGTTACCTCCGTGTCTGAATCTTGTATGGATCAGTCTCAAGTAGACAGGATTATCCCATATCCCATCACCCATCCTGCCCTGAGTGATGGTCAGTGACCAGTTTTAAAGTAAATTCATTGTTGCTTCTCTACTAATTACATCTGAAGACCGTGCAGGGGGAGAAGCAGCGTGTGTCTGCTACTGTATATTCCTCTTCTCCCTCGGAATGAGTCCAATCTAACAAGAACCTCTTTTTATCACAAACAGGCTCGTATTATTGTTAAAGGTCGGTTACTATGAATGCTGTGTTTTTACTGTGAATATAGAGATTTAAAAATGATTGAAAATCTATCCATTGTGTTAGCAAAATGTAAAGTAAATGCTTAAGTTAGGAGAAAAATGTGTCTGTGGAGTCTGCTGCTTATGACGTCACCTGTGGCACGGTATGCAAATTACACATTGCCCATTGAAAATGAGTTAATTTGCATATCAAGTGATAGGTGAATCCACAGACACATTGAAAGCACATTTTTCTCCTTTCACACCATATTGATCATTTTCAATCAGTTTTTATACTCATTACAGTGTAAGCAATGTACAGGTGACAGACCCTAAAAAAGGACAACTGTATCAAAAAACAAAGTTCTGTTTAATTGAAAGATTGCATCACGTGTACACAGATTAAATAGGAATGCTTTAATGAAAGAATACAAACAAAAGTGCCATACTGATCCCTCTAAACTCACATAGTTGTCAACAGACACAATCCAATTAATTAAACAGGGTGGAGATCTCATAGGACCTACCATGATTAATTAATTGGATTGTGTCTGTGTGTATATCCATCCTACATACTGCTGGGCTGCACTTTGCATGCTCTTTCTGCAGCATGTGTTACAAATATGTGTCCCTGGAAACATGGCCGATGTTGGCAACTATGTGCTTGTATGGTGCTATCATGGGGCAGACATCTTGGCCAATGTTCTAAACAACATGTCCGCCCCCTGATAGAGCTATACAGGCACAGAGGGCTCAATAAGGTGCTTTATTTGTATTCTTTCATTAAAGTGTTTATATTTAAAATGCCTACACTTGATGCCATCTTTTAATTAAACAGATCCAAACAGGAGACCCAGGACGGAGGGTAGGGTTGCCACCTTTTCTTCCAAAAAATACCGGCTTTGGTACTGTCTCCATAGACTTAACATTGGCCTGATGCCAATTTTTTACTGGCCTGCCGGTAAAATACTGGCCAGGTGGCAACCCTAACGGAGGGAGAGTGTTGCATTAAAGCATTGCATATCATGATCTCCTCTTACGAAAGCAGAACTAACCAATGATGAGTGTAGATTAGCTTGCTATACATCCCATGTGAGCGTATGGCTCTCTGAGTCAGTACAGTAAGCCCTCTGTCTGACTGATGTATGTGTAAGAATTTCCACACACAGACAATGGAAACACAACAAACAATGAAATGAGCAAAATAACAACCAAAGTAAATAACAGCATTGTATCTGAAGGCACAGTGGTTATAGCTCCCACGTATTGATATTGCATGGCTTTGTCTTTCCTTTTTCTAGTTGGTTTCTGCCTGTGCAGCAGGAGGAATGATCTGGGTAACAATGTCATTATGGGAGGACTGAGGTCTGGAGAGATTATTACATAAGAACAGGTGTGTGAACTCCAACTCAACTCATGGGAGATCGTATGGCTGTATGAAGACAGGGAGCAGCTCCCACAAATCCCAGCCAGCATTCTGGGGGCCCAAGGGAGGAGGTCGCTAAAAAAAAACAAAACTGAACTGCAATCAACTGACAAATGAACTGCTGGAACCAGGCATTAATAGATGAGTTGGAACATTTCTCAAAGTTGCCGATTTTTCCGAGTTAACTATTAATACCTGATTTTTTTTGGCAGTTCATCCGTCAGTTCAATGTTGAATTGCCAGCCAATCGGTATTTTACAGAAAAAAGGTGGCCTAGTTCAGTCCAGTTTACTTTTCAGTGATGGCAGATAAGACCCACTGGGCCCATCTAGTCTGCTTAGTTAAAAAAAAAAAAAAAAAAAATCTGAATACTTTAATGAGTCCCTGGCCTTATCTTATATCTAGGATAGCTTTATACCTATCCCATGCATGCTTAAACTCCTTCACTGTATTAACCTCTACCACTTCTACTGGAAGACTATTCCATGCATCCACTACCCTCTCAGTAATGTAATACTTTCATTAGTCCCTGGCCTTATCTTATATCTAGGATATCCTTATACCTATCCCATGCATGCTTAAACTCCCTCACTGTATTAACCTCTACCACTTCTACTGGAAGACTATTTCATACATCCACTACCCTCTCAGTAAAGTAATACTTTCATTAGTCCCTGGCCTTATCTTATATCTAGGATAGCCTTATACCTATCCCATGCATGCTTAAACTCCCTCACTGTATTAACCTCTACCACTTCTACTGGAAGACTATTCCATACATCCACTACCCTCTCAGTAAAGTAATACTTTCATTAGTCCCTGGCCTTATCTTATATCTAGGATAGCCTTATACCTATCCCATGCATGCTTAAACTCCTTCACTGTATTAACCTCTACCACTTCTACTGGAAGACTATTCCATGCATCCACTACTCTCTCAGTAAAGTAATACTTTCATTAGTCCCTGACCTTATCTTATATCTAGGATAGCCTTATACCTATCCCATGCATGCTTAAACTCCTTCACTGTATTAACCTCTACCACTTCTACTGGAAGACTATTCCATGCATCCACTACCCTCTCAGTAAAGTAATACTTTCATTAGTCCCTGACCTTATCTTATATCTAGGATAGCCTTATACCTATCCCATGCATGCTTAAACTCCTTCACTGTATTAACCTCTACCACTTCTACTGGAAGACTATTCCATACATCTACTACCCTCTCAGTAAAGTAATACTTCCTATTTGTTCACACTGAGCATTTCAGAGAGTTTGGGCCATCCTGCAGGCCTATATTCTGGGTGTGATGATGTACTATCTGCGTGTGTTCAGTATATAACAGTAGATACCGAGCTGGGCGTTTTCACCTGATTATCTTGTATTTAACATGCTTTAATAGGGCCTGATCAAAGTATAACAGTCACACACAATGACATTAGTATCACGTAAGACATTATAATATTTTATCTACAGACTGGGCTAGCCAAATGTATAGAAAATGTATTATTAGTAAGTGAACATTGGCCTAAACTGGCAGTCAACCGAATGCCAAAACCTGATTGGCTAGTGCAGTGTGTGGTATGTTTATTTCCCAGCTGTATCAAATATTCTTTTCATACTTTTGAGGTCAATGAAATGAGTTCCATTAAGTTGATAAATAGGAATGTCCCCAGGAACCAGTCTTCTAGTAAAAATACATTATTATTGTTAGCATTTTGTTCCCCTGTAGGCCTGTCTCCCCCTCCTCTCTTTGACCTGAGTGCAGGTGGTCTCAAAATAAACCTTATTTTATCGTTTCTTGTGAGACGGCTTACAGACATTTCCAGACATTTATTAGGGGTAAGCCCACCTGTGCTGGGTCCTCAGCAGGGGGCTTGACATTAGGGAGGGATGGTGGTGTCGCTGGAGGGAAAGTAAAGTGTGTCAGCTGTCTGTGGTGGTCAGAGAGGGAGGTGGGGTATGCCATTAAGAAAAGGAGAGCATTACAAGATGTCCGTCCAAATTTATCTGGAGAGAAAGAGATTCTCGACATCCCCTTAACACTAATAAATTTCAAGATTCGCTATTGCAGCCAAACTCAACAGTGGTTGGGGCCTAGAGCCAGTGGATTATAGAGGCCCATGTTCAGGACTGTTTCTGCAATACTAGGACAGTTGGCAGGTGCTGCCATTTTATCAGAGGAGCTTTCACAATAATACATAGGAAATTACCCTTTTGTTTGTGGGACCTTTATTAATAACCCCACCCTGTTTATTATATTTTCTGGATTCTTTGTTACATGTCAGGCCTTCCCCAATCACATGCTAATACAACAGTGCTTTGGCTTCAGAGTTGCTTTTCATGTACTCTCAGGTTCAAAATATAAATATATATATAGAAAATAATAATGACTGTCCCGGAAGGTCTAATAATAAGCCACGCTGTTCTTTTTTTTCCAGTCTATTAGTTCAGATATTTCTAAGTGTGTCATCAAGGTGTATAAAATGTGAGTCATCTCTATGGGAATGATTTGACCTTTTGCCTATTTAATAATATAATGCACAGTGTGTGTCGCAATGTGCGAGATCAGCCTTTTCTCTCCGCACAAGGAATTTTATTAAATAGGATCAAATTATTTTTTTTTCTTCCAAAGTGTAAAATCTCAAAGTCCACAGGGCTCAGCAAATGAGTATAAACAGAAGTCTGCTATCTGAGCGGGTTGCTTTGTTGCTGGTATATTGCTCTGGGTAAAATGTCACTTTTAGAACTTTGCACCAGAATTGATTTCTATAAATAAGTCCCCCCCCCCCCCCCCCCTCTACAAGGGGAACAGTAGGCAGGGATATTCCATTGGTTACCAATGCGTCACTTTGTAGAACTTTGCACCAGATTCTGACTTCTTATCGAACGAACAAAAAAAACAAAACAAGTATCCAAAAAGGTCTCTGCCCTGGAAATTATACTAAAGATACTTATAGATAATGAAAGAGATTAAGCCAAAATGATGGGCACTGGGTTCACTGCTCGGGTCATTTTATCCCCACCAGGGGGCTTTATAAAATAATATAAACACAACCTTAAATAAAAACAAACATGCAAGGAAAATAGAGAATGTTTTAAATTGAATCCTCTGGATGTGTTTGATACAAACATACCTATCCTAGATATAAGATAGGGAATCCGGGACTAATAAAAGTATTTAGAACATTGGGCAGACTAGATGGACCGAATGTTTCTTATCTGCCGGGGACACATTCTATGTTTCTATTTATGATCTATATGAATTACCGTTATTTATTTCTTTTTAGGACCACCCATTGTAAGTGCACCCCACCTGTTGTATCATACAATCTCGCTGCTCTATCATGCCCTGGGCATTTCCAAACCTCAGTCCAGTTTTGGGAGGGCTGATGGTTCCTGTGATCAAGTGCCAGGCAGACGAGGGTCGATGTGTAATTTGATTTTCCATAGGAAATGGCAAACGCATGCAATAATAAAAAGGTCATGGGGGGGTTATTCTGTGTAATTGGGTTGGGCCGGTGAATGCCAAGATTTAAAATCACTCCTATCTCGTGATAATTTGGGTATTTTACACATTACACAATCTCCTGTGTCACAATGATTTTTACATTACAGTATCTGCTCATTACAGATTATCATGGGGTATTTAAATACCTTTCCAACCCCCAGCTCTCACACCTCACTGTACTGATTACACAATTTACACTGAATCTTATTTCTGTCCTTATCACATCTCCCATCTGAGGAATAAAGAGTAAGGCCAAAATGCAATAAGATTGAGACGTGATAGCAGAGGATGTTAGGCACAGAAACTTAGTAACTATATATTGTATTCAGCATACTACTTTTGAAAAGGAAAACAATACTAGTAATGCTAAAGGGAGGAAGCCAGCTAGATATATACACTGAATGGAAATATAGAAAACTATTTCAAAATTGATCTATACATTGTTTTAGAAGAACTGCAATCAACTGCATAAATTAAGGGTAAAATGTGTTTTAGATGTGTCTGTGGCTCAATCCCCAAATTACACATTTCACATTCTATTATTTGCATATTAAACCATTTTATGCAATTCTTCTAATATAATGTGTAGATTATAGACCAGACCAGTACTTGGTATAAAAGA
The DNA here is from genome assembly GCA_036172795.1 of Pelodytes ibericus. Classification (NCBI taxonomy): domain Eukaryota; kingdom Metazoa; phylum Chordata; class Amphibia; order Anura; family Pelodytidae; genus Pelodytes; species Pelodytes ibericus. The sequence goes on from CM069865.1 coordinate 8,390,563, forward strand.
GGTTCTGCAGCAGCTAAGCAGGACTTGGTATAAAAGAGGTTCTGCAGCAGCTGAGCAGGACTTGGTATAAAAGAGGTTCTGCAGCAGCTGAGCAGGACTTGGTATAAAAGAGGTTCTGCAGCAGCTGAGCAGGACTTGGTATAAAAGAGGTTCAGCAGCAGCTGAGCAGGACTTGGTATAAAAGAGGTTCTGCAACAGCTGAGCAGGACTTGGTATAAAAGAGGTTCTGCAGCAGCTGAGCAGGACTTGGTATAAAAGAGGTTCAGCAGCAGCTGAGCAGGACTTGGTATAAAAGAGGTTCTGCAACAGCTGAGCAGGACTTGGTATAAAAGAGGTTCTGCAACAGCTGAGCAGGACTTGGTATAAAAGAGGTTCTGCAGCAGCTGAGCAGGACTTGGTATAAAAGAGGTTCTGCAGCAGCTGAGCAGGACTTGGTGTAAAAGAGGTTCCGCAGCAGCTGAGCAGGACTTGGTATAAAAGAGGTTCTGCAGCAGCTGAGCAGTACATGGTATAAAAGAGGTTCTGCAGCAGCTGAGCAGGACTTGGTATAAAAGAGGTTCTGCAGCAGCTGAGCCGGACTTGGTATAAAAGAGGTTCTGCAGCAGCTGAGCCGGACTTGGTATAAAAGAGGTTCTGCAGCAGCCGAGCAGGACTTGGTATAAAAGAGGTTCTGCAGCAGCCGAGCAGGACTTGGTATAAAAGAGGTTCTGCAGCAGTCGAGCAGGACTTGGTATAAAAGAGGTTCTGCAGCAGCTGAGCAGGACTTGGTATAAAAGAGGTTCTGCAGCAGCCGAGCAGGACTTGGTATAAAAGAGGTTCTGCAGCAGCTGAGCAGGACTTGGTATAAAAGAGGTTCTGAAGCAGCTGAGCCGGACTTGGTATAAAAGAGGTTCTGCAGCAGCCGAGCAGGACTTGGTATAAAAGAGGTTCTGCAGCAGCTGAGCCGGACTTGGTATAAAAGAGGTTCTGCAGCAGCTGAGCCGGACTTGGTATAAAAGAGGTTCTGCAGCAGCCGAGCAGGACTTGGTATAAAAGAGGTTCTGCAGCAGCCGAGCAGGACTTGGTATAAAAGAGGTTCTGCAGCAGTCGAGCAGGACTTGGTATAAAAGAGGTTCTGCAGCAGCCGAGCAGGACTTGGTATAAAAGAGGTTCTGCAGCAGCCGAGCAGGACTTGGTATAAAAGAGGTTCTGCAGCAGCTGAGCAGGACTTGGTATAAAAGAGGTTCTGAAGCAGCTGAGCCGGACTTGGTATAAAAGAGGTTCTGCAGCAGCTGAGCAGGACTTGGTATAAAAGAGGTTCTGCAGCAGCTGAGCAGTACTTGGTATAAAAGAGGTTCTGCAGCAGCTGAGCAAGACTTGGTATAAAAGAGGTTCTGCAGCAGCTGAGCAGGACTTGGTATAAAAGAGGTTCTGCAGCAGCTGAGCAGTACATGGTATAAAAGAGGTTCTGCAGCAGCTGAGCAGGACTTGGTATAAAAGAGGTTCTGCAGCAGCTGAGCAGGACTTGGTATAAAAGAGGTTCTGCAGCAGCTGAGCAGTACATGGTATAAAAGAGGTTTTGCAGCAGCTGAGCAGGACTTGGTATAAAAGAGGTTCTGCAGCAGCTGAGCCGGACTTGGTATAAAAGAGGTTCTGCAGCAGCTGAGCAGGACTTGGTATAAAAGAGGTTCTGCAGCAGCTGAGCAGGACTTGGTATAAAAGAGGTTCAGCAGCAGCTGAGCAGTACTTGGTATAAAAGAGGTTCTGCAGCAGCTGAGCAGGACTTGGTATAAAAGAGGTTCTGCAGCAGCCGAGCAGGACTTGGTATAAAAGAGGTTCTGCAGCAGCTGAGCAGGACTTGGTATAAAAGAGGTTCTGCAGCAGCTGAGCAGGACTTGGTATAAAAGAGGTTCTGCAGCAGCTGAGCAGTACTTGGTATAAAAGAGATTCTGCAGCAGCTGAGCAAGACTTGGTATAAAAGAGGTTCTGCAGCAGCTGAGCAGGACTTGGTATAAAAGAGGTTCTGCAGCAGCTGAGCAGTACATGGTATAAAAGAGGTTCTGCAGCAGCTGAGCAGGACTTGGTATAAAAGAGGTTCTGCAGCAGCTGAGCAGGACTTGGTATAAAAGAGGTTCTGCAGCAGCTGAGCAGTACATGGTATAAAAGAGGTTTTGCAGCAGCTGAGCAGGACTTGGTATAAAAGAGGTTCTGCAGCAGCTGAGCCGGACTTGGTATAAAAGAGGTTCTGCAGCAGCTGAGCAGGACTTGGTATAAAAGAGGTTCTGCAGCAGCCGAGCAGGACTTGGTATAAAAGAGGTTCTGCAGCAGCTGAGCAGGACTTGGTATAAAAGAGGTTCTGCAGCAGCTGAGCAGGACTTGGTATAAAAGAGGTTCAGCAGCAGCTGAGCCGGACTTGGTATAAGAGGTTCAGCAGCAGCTGAGGTTATACAGAGGGAGAGACTGCTATTTGGAGGGTATGTAGTGTGTTATATGAAGTGTTTTAGTGACTGTTATTTGGGGGTCTCAGGGGAGTAATGTAATTAGAAGGTCTGTGAGGGTTTATTGCAAGACTTTAGGGATACCCTCAGCCCTTGTGGTGCACTGGGGGTATTTAGGGGGGTGGCTCCACTCTATTCATTAATTATTAACCTCATTATACAGTTGGTCATCCTGTGCCAGAGAAAGGGTTAATGCGTGTCCGGTGCCTTGGTTACCGAGGACGCTACAGCACCGAATAGGTTACACAGCGCTCCTGTCGCCTAGCAACCCTCTGCCCAGTGGAGTCACGCCCATCACCCTACCACCAGCCAATCGGCAACTCGCCGTTGTGTCCTCGCTCCACCTCGTAACAGCCGCCGTTTTGTAACGTTGAGGTGAATGACCGTCGGCTACTTTGCATAAGCCAATCAGCGGGCGGGTATGCAGATGAGCTGCGCGTCCATTGGCTGAGCGCGGGAGCATGAATCCCGGGCAGCGCGAGGCGGAGGGCAGACACTGTGTGGAGACTGACGAGAGGAGACGATCCGAACTGAACAGCGCGACACTGGCGGAGCTGACTGGAGAATACAGCATGGGAAAGTAAGGAACCAGGGCATCTGGAACTACCCCAGGGCATCTGGAACTACCCCAGGGCATCTGGAACTACCCCAGGGCATCTGGAACTACCAGGGCATCTGTAACTACCCCAGGACTGTGCAACTACCAGGGCATCTGTAACTACCCCAGGACTGTGCAACTACCAGGGCATCTGTAACTACCCCAGGACTGTGCAGCTAACTACCCCAGGACTGTGCAACTACCAGGGCACCTGTAACTACCCCAGGACTGTGCAACTACCAGGGCACCTGTAACTACCCCAGGACTGTGCAACTACCAGGGCACCTGTAACTACCCCAGGACTGTGCAGCTAACTACCCCAGGACTGTGCAACTACCAGGGCATCTGGAACTACCCCAGGGCATCTGTAACTACCCCAGGACTGTGCAACTACCAGGGCATCTGTAACTACCCCAGGACTGTGCAACTACCAGGGGATCTGTAACTGCCCCAGGACTGTGCAACTACCAGGGGATCTGTAACTGCCCCAGGACTGTGCAACTACCAGGGGATCTGTAACTGCCCCAGGACTGTGCAACTACCAAGGGATCTGTAACTGCCCCAGGACTGTGCAACTACCAGGGCATCTGTAACTGCCCCAGGACTGTGCAACTACCAGGGCATCTGTAACTGCCCCAGGACTGTGCAACTACTAGGGCATCTGTAACTGCCCCAGGACTGTGCAACTACCAGGGCATCTGTAACTGCCCCAGGACTGTGCAACTACCAGGGCATCTGTAACTGCCCCAGGACTGTGCAACTACCAGGGCATCTGTAACTGCCCCAGGACTGTGCAACTACTAGGGCATCTGTAACTGCCCCAGGGATGTGCCATGCCCTCTAACAGGGGATCTGTAACTGCCCCAGGGATGTGCCATGCCCTCTACCAGGGGATCTCCAACTGCCCCCAGGACTGTGCATCTAACTACCATGGATTGTGTAACTGCCCCAGGGCTGTGCCATGTCCTCTACCAGGGGATTCTGTAACTGCCCAGGATATCCAATGGCCCCATGCCATGGGATATGAAAATTCCCCAGGACTGTTCAACTACCAGGGGAGCCTTAACTGTCCCTGTGTTGAGCATCACACTCTGTCTTGGGTTATCTTTACCAACTGCCTCTGTGCCAAATCATATGCCACTTGGCATCTGCACTTGTCCCTCCTATACACCACTCAGTGAAGTTTATCCCCAGTTGCCCTTTAAAAGGAGAACCTCAATTGCCTTGGGGCGGAGGCAATCTGTGTGGTACCTTTTACTATTAATGCTTCTATTCCTTCATTGCACTAAAGATGCCCCTCTGTATCCCCCACAGAGATTGCACACAGGGGTGCAAGGCTTTGTAATTGCTTTATCCAGACTCTCCTTTCATTCTAGATTTCCTGTGTCACTATAGGGACTGGTTTGTGTTTCAATGACCCCAATAAGTGGAGGGACTCTGCCACCCCATGCTATGTTTCAAAGGGTTAATTGATGACGCGTTTGTTTGTTTAGTGGTATTGAATGTTTGGCCTGAATCTTGGGGTGACTAAGTTGTCACTGGGAATTTCCTACGCACACTGATCACTAACACATCCTCCTGTTTTCTGCAGAATGGACACGGTTGGAAACGCGTTGGAAGAGGTGCTGAGCAAGGCCAAGCACCAGAGAACCATCACCATTGGGGTGTATGAAGCAGCCAAACTTCTCAATGCGTAAGAACCTTTAATTTCTACTGTACCACATCTGTGTGGGGGGGGGCTTTGGGTATCTGTACAGGCCCTGCATGGGCTGAGTGGCTTTTAGTGACCCCCAAACTTGTGCATTGCATTATATTAAAGTATGCAAATAAATATGGGGTCAATTGCCAGCATTATCAATAAGCCTTAGAGACTTTTTTTCTCTCTTTGGTTTGTTTTGCTGGAGATACAAGGTGTTAATAAGTGGGAAGCTCTGTGTGACTGTTTAGTGACTCGAATCCCCCTCTTTCTTTTTGTAGGGATCCAGACAATGTGGTGCTTTGTCTTCTGGCCGCGGATGAAACGGATGATCAGGATGTCGCTTTACAAATTCACTTCACCCTGATCCAGGCTTTCTGCTGTGAGAATGACATCAACATCCTGCGAGTGAGCAACATGAGCTGGCTGGCTGAGATCCTGGGTGTATCTGACAAGCCGGGGGAACCTGCCGATCTGCATTGTATTTTAATTAACGTAGGTGATACTCTCCACTAGAGGCGGAAAGGGTTACACTGTGCGCACCTGTGAATGCCATGTACTGTATCCTACTTTCTCACTGGCGGACCTTTTGCAAAATAAGTTTTAGTAGGATGTCTAATATGAAAGCATCGCCATAAATCAAGAGCGATTTTTAGATTTTTTTTTAAAGGTACAAGTGACAGTGATAGCTCTAGGTTTTTTAATCTTGGAAGGGTTAGTTGGTACGTGGAGTTGCCGTCCAACGATGGCGGTAGGCAAATTGACCTCTGCATAGCCGGACATTGCTTGCTATGATCTGAATAGTAAAACTCCACTCCTGTTATAATATGATAAAAGGACGATGCATCATAATGTGATTTATTGCCTACTGCACCTGTGTAAGTGCCAGACATGATGCAGTACACCCACTCTATCGACTGGGTAATCCAGTTCACTATAAGCCCCCCCCCCCCCCCCCTTCTTTCCAATCCTACTGAAGTCAGTGCTCGGACGGCATTGTAAACCTGGCCTGTTCTTGGTTTCAGTTCCCAGGTTTCTGTAAAACTGACTCACTCCCACATTCCTGAGCTTCACGCCCCCCTCTCTCCACCACCAGAAGGAGTTTCGGTAATGCTAGCTCACACTGACTTTGCTCTTTTCCAGACAGATTAATCGGACTTTAGCACTTTGCTCCCCTGATTTCTGCTCTCTGGGTTTTTCCGGTCTCTGACTTGTTCCAACTTGTCCCTGTTTCCTCTGACTTGGAGGAACAGGTGCATTTAATTTTCCGAAAAACTGGATCATTAGTGCAATAAAATAATTTTAAGTGTTTAATTTTCTTTTAAACTTTTTTTTTTTTTTTAAACTTTCCCTGAATTGTCTCGGACATCTGTTTACCGTTTTTACTATATATCTAATGTTTTTTTTTTCTTTCTTCCTTGCAGAATCCACACCCGTCACAGTGCAAGGACACGGCACTCAATGAGGTGGTCTGTTTTTGCAGAGAGTCGCGGTTTCTTGATCAGTGGGTTCCTGTGGTCAATCTTCCCGAGCGGTGATTTGCTTTGGAATCCAATATAGGAACTTTTTATGAAATGTTTTTAAAATAGGAAAAAAAAAAGAAGTACTTTTTGAGGAAGTTTTTAAAAATGTAAAACAAAAAAAAAAAACTCTCCGAGAGAAGCTTTTACAGAGAAGAGGAGGAGATGACCGGACCTCTATTAGCGCTGTCTCAAGAGCAAAGGAGTCTGGGAGAATTCAAGCTGCACAGAAAGGAGCACATGGCTGCCCCGAAAAAAAAAAAAGAAGATGGCGGGCATCAGAAAACCAAGCATGCAATGTACGTGGGACCCACAGGAGTACGGGAGTTGTCATGAGGGTCCGCAAGATAAAAAAAACAAAGTGTATGAAATGTGTTGAAACCGCAGTGAGCGTCTGTTAAACTTGTGGTTTTATGAAATGGTTGATGCAGTTTTATCATTATTCACATGTTAATTTATTTCATTTAACGATTATTTATAATATCTATTCAATGCTTTTAACCAACTGGTACAATTATATATTTATTTTATTTTCCTATATACTGACTGAAGCAACTGATAAGTAAAATAAGCCGTTTTTAAGCTGTTTGAATAAAATATTTAAATCTGCTATTGTGGTCGGGTATGTCTTTGGTTTTATTTTTGGGGGGCAGGAAGGCCAGGGCTGGCATCAGGGGGTGACAGGCTCTGTGGCGAGCAGGCAGCTTGGTGTCTGTGCATTGCCCTGGCACACAGACATCCTGCCCTGCTGCCTCTCATGCTTCCCGCGTAGTATGAAGGCTGGGCACCAGCAGGTCATGTGACCCCCCCAAGGGTCTGACCTCAGACCACACAGGGCGTGTGAGAGGCAGCAGCGCACAGACACTGATGCCCACCACTAGACACCAGGGAGCTTAGGGTGTTTGACTTGGGCATGTCCTGGGTCTGCAATGTGAGTGCAGGGGCATGTTCTGGGGTAAGGTCTGGGTTTGCAATGTGGGTGCTGGGGTAACATGATGCAAGGGATGTGGTGGCAATTACTAAAGGAGAAATGGAGTGGGGGTCCAGACCATTTGGTCTGTAAGGGGCCCCACAATCTGACAGTGACCCCGAGGAGGGCAGCACGGTACAGCTTCCTCCTGCTAATAATATCCTGGTCGATCTGTGAAATAAATGAAAATCTATTTTCTCAGTTAGTGATGGTTTGTGAATAACCAACAATCCAATTAAACTGGGGTCAGAGAGCAGGGTTTCCTACTGCCAGCACTCCTTTGGTGCATGAGGGAGCAAACAGCTGTGTATAGGGGAACTTGGATAGCGTGAGGATATTATTCTGGGAATTATTTTGTAAATGGCTCAATCTTAATGAACCTCTTTAAGAGCAGCTCACTCTTCACACGGTCTGGGTGTAATGGGCACCAGTTTCTCTGGGAGAGGAGGGGACCTATTTTTAAGATGTTCACACACATTTTCTAGCATTAATTAAAAAGACATTGGGGTTTATGTATAACAATCCTGTTGGGAAGATTAATACAATTACAATGCAGTTGGCTGCAAAGAAGTCTAAAAATGTATTTCCAGCAGGGAATAAAGTGTCCTTTATACAATATAATTCCTGCTTGCAGATCAGATCACTTTATTGTGTCACATTTCTGCTGCTTTTTTGCCTCCCATGTAAAGTCAGGTCTGACAGCTTAATCCATAATGTGCAGTGACATAAAGGGTCAGGTTTACAGGTAGAAACCTAACCATTATTTATATATAACCCCCATTATCTCCTGCTGCTGGACATCAAGGCTCAGAATATATTCTAGCTTTAGTACACTTTTGTTTCCAATATCTTCAGATTCGAGGTGTTTTGGAAGCATTATTTCAGCCTGCGCTGCTGTCTCAGACGGTTCCTTGTTGAGATGTCTGCTGTTGGACCTTTATAGATGAGTTAGATGGATATCTAGTCTGTCTTTGGTACCAAATGATGCCCCACAAAGTGCCAATAACAAACAAGCACTCACTTTGTATCAACAGTAGTCTGTTAGAAAAGCAATATGGCGAGACACAAACTTACTATCCAATCAATATTAATTCATGATCAGAAGAGGATATTAACACATTATTTGTCAGTTTCATGGAAGGTGAACTTTGACCCAGGCATTTCTGGCTGCCATTTTGCTTGGCTGTTAGGTATGTTGTTTTTTTATCAGCATACTCTTACTGGGGTCTGTTTCCCTTGTTTTATTATGTAATTGTCAGGCAGTTTAAAGTGTTGGACCCCAGGGAGGGTGAAATGTGTGCAAAACAGGATATCCCGAAAGAGGCACTTTTTGAGAAATGACTGTCCCAGTTGCATTGTGCGGTCAGTGACCGAGAGGCTACCCCAAGGAAAATAGGGACTAACAACTCCCATCATGCAAAACATGCACATGTGAAGAGTAGTGTCAATCAGTAGGATAATTTGCTGATGGACACAAACCTCCCAAGAGTCCCGATTTAGCAAAGTCAATTTAAAATGCCCAGCCAATAGCCACACCCCCTGTAAACAAAAGTGTCCCTCATTGGCCATTGGAAACATTGGGAAGTATGCAGACAGTTAGCGACCATCGCACACAGATCTCATGTGTAGATAGTGCCATTTTTATATGGGGAATGATAAAAATCATTTCATAAAACGTTTCATTCGGTTGAAGTGATTTTCCCAATTCCCAAGACTGATAGCAAAAGATAAAGGGGGAAGGGGGGCTTGGCACTAATTAGTACCCCTGTCATGTGCACTAGCCCCTGGGTGCACTGTAATTGTTAGTTGCGTTGTGGAGAGTACTGTGGGGAACTCATTTGCAAGGTATAAGTAGGTTTATTCATGAATTGCTGAGGATGTTGGATGGTCCTCTGGACTTTTATACAAAGTGTCCAGGATCACAATGCCCAATCTAGAAGGTCTAACTAGGGGGTGACTTGATAAGAACCCCCCACAGAGGATAATAACTAGCATTGAGAGTGCTGGCAAGAGATCAGCACTAGTGAGAATGAACTGCTGCATCCAAACTTCTACCTCTGTCTCTGCTTTGGGGGCTTTTTATACGTGTTCTTAATATGTGTTAAGCGTGCTGCATGCTCGTCTGTTAATTTGCACTGCATTTTGGTTCTACCAAAGCTAGAAATGAGCCTATTCCAAAAATATTTTTTTGTGTTGTGCTTAATCGAACCTGGTAAACCTGCTTTTATGCTGGTCTTATTTTCATTTATTGTGTTTACTAATTTAGGCCCATTTCACCTAAAGGGTATTCCAACCATGACTTTTATTTTGTTATTTATATTCCTGGTTTATTATTTGCTGTGTACTCTTTTTGTGGTTTGAGAGTTTGTAAAGCCCTAACTTAGTTAGAGTTGACTTGTCGGATACGATTTTGCTTTTATTCCTATAGGCATTTGTAGTTTAACTATACACACTCTGCCTCTCACCTTGTAAGTGCAGTAACCATATCGGCTCTGCGTGTAGATAAGCGTTTAATATTGCATCTGATTTCTAAGTGGTTTTTTTTTTTACCCCACCGTCACTTTGTTGTGTTTGCTTTAATATAAACTTTTATCAAAAACATTATTAAACAAATCAGAAGACTTGCTTTTCCCACAGAATGCCCAAACTTGGAATGCTACCACCACCACCACTGCAAGGGATTCTGGGTAGGCAAAGACCAAGAAACAAGCGATTGAACGCAAAGCTCTGATGTGTGGATGTTACATGTAAGAAAGAGACCAGACGTCATGTGAATGGCTACAACATCAATGTATTTGCATGATAAAAAGGTTACAGGTTCACAATCTAAGACAATCCGCAGGTTTTTGTTGTTTTTTTAAAGAAATTGAGACATTGCTTGATCCTCAACAAAAATATACACTGGCAATAAAATGATACAAAACATTTTACCAACAACCCAGGATATTCTCCCGCATACCGCGCAGACACTGCCGATGGATCCGAGCGGCTTGCTGTCCCCACAGCAGTGAAGTGGTTAAAGTAATTCAGTGTGATGGGTAGCATCGAGTTCAAGCAAGAACCGGAGTCTACCCATTGGGTACCAAAGAGGCGAGCGCCAAAGATGCTAGCCAGCTAGGAATCCAAAGTTTGGTCTAATAATATTCTACATTAGCGGCTTTCAGAAAAACAATTCTTCGCAAGCCTGTCTAACCGTCCTCAAAAGGTAACATTACAAGGAAAAGAAAGATATGAAACCCACTGAAAATGTTTTTCGTTTTACATTTTGTGAAATTGTCAGTTTAGAAAAATATAGATTACAAAAATAGCTGCAGAACATCAAACAAAAAGCTCCGTAGAAGATCAGCAAATTTGGATTCAGTTTTTGGTCAGGTACTCGGGAGAGAGAGAGAGAGAATACTCTGTAAATACTGTGGACAGAACATTAGGGGTCAATTATTAGGTTGATTCCAGGGTAACATTCTAAACATTGAGGAATCACCATGGAAACCAACAGAATGTTCCTGCTGATTGAGCCACTTTTCGAAATTGGTTTATTAGTAAAACTCAATTCCAGGGGTACAGTTCTAAGACAATTAAATCGGCAATTCTGCTAGTTTCCATGCGGACTTAACCACCTTTAGAATTGACTTTGGCAAACAACCCAAACACCACCTTACTTCACTATGGCACATTAGGAGTAAATGCTAAAAAAAAAAATATTCATGTTCCCTTTCCAAAGCCTGCCTCAGAGTATATAAAAGCCATATACAGGGGAAGGAGAAACAAAATATTACCCGTCCCCCCTGATGTTAGTCTTCTTTAGAAAATTAAAATAGTTCTGTTTTAGTGATTGAATTAAAAAGATCTATTATCAAATAAAACCAAATGATGTAGAAACACGGACACATGTATGGCCTTGTGGGAAAGCACCAGGTGTTACTGAACTTGTAACAGTTTGGTTTTTTTTATTGCCAAAACATTAATTCTGATGGTTTATTCTTGGCCGACTTGCTCTCTCTGTAGCACACATTAAATTTCCAGAAAGTGCAAGCAAATATATTATATATATATATATATATAAAAAAAACCCAACTAAGTATATATTATCTTTTCATGCAACATCTCCCAACAGGTTTCTTAAATACAAAGACAGCTGCTTTTCTATTCTCTCCTATACAGGGAAGTCTTCCTTAGCATGATAAGTTGGAGTGTTTGCTGGTTAGTGGAACATTTTGGTAACTTTGGCGATACGTTTTAACTCTTTGGGTGCCATAATGGCAATCCTCTTACGAGTCTCGGCTCAAAGGTATAATACTTGGCATCAAGAATTAAACATTTCATACATTCAAGAGGAAAAAAAACCAAACATTTCTCAGCCTTTGGACACTTGCCCCATGGAGTAATTTGAGAAGTGTATTGTGAATTAACATTTAAATATCATCATGTGCAAAACATTTTTTTGTTGATGCATTTGGTGGAGCATGCTCTGTTAAGCATTTAATATTTAATAGAACTTTTGCACATTGAAAGATACAAAACAAGTGCTCCACCCATAACCTAACTATTGCAGATTCTAAATGTACAGCTGTACGGCTCAAATAACTTGTAGTGCCCAACCACCAAACACAATGAGGTTGTGTGCACACAGCTTAATGTTTAAAGTGTCAGCTGTAATATGCATTAATTTAATTTGTGATTCCAGGCTGGTATTTGCTGGGGGGGGGGGGGGGGTTTGGGAAGGCTGAGAAATGTAGAAGATGCAGCATGTTATAATACCCCTAGGTAGATTAAGCATTTTAAATTGTACACTTGCAGAACAGATGCAGACATTTAGGGAAGCCATTAATAAAAAGGAGACCTAACAGATTTGTTTACAGAAACATAATTAACAGCAATAATCATTTTCTCGTTACACAACTTCATGACCGATTTATCGGCATCTGTGTACAAGTCCCAATCGCTGTATTTGCTAGTTAATTCATTTCTAGACATGATAGAATATGTATCTTACTCTGGTCAACACTAAATGTAAAACAGCAGTGTCCGGTTTGCATACGCTAGAGATCCAGTGAAATTAGCTCCTTATCTAATTCTATAGTGTTGAGAAGCCAGAGAATAGTGGTTGTATTTATGCCCCTCCTAGATTACCTGCATAGCTTAACTTGTCTGCGCCAGACTCTACCAATACCACAAGCCAGAGGGCATTTGTAGACCCACTACAGAGTCCGTGACAGTGGTGCTAGAATCACGTACCACTGCTGCACAGGTCAGGCTCCCAAAATCTAACATTGACCCAGGACAGAATTAGTCATCCTGTTCCAAGAATATAGTCCCCACTTTGGCTCTTGGTCAGATAACTTTATAGTCCAAAGAATAATGGTTTCGGAACAGAAGGAATGGCTCCACTTAGTGTATTCCCACCCCCTCTTGGGCACTAGGTGGGCTTGCAATGCATTGATACGCATTATTTCATAACACCCTGAGGTATTAAGACCGCTCGTTCAGAACTCGGGATCTTAGAAGAGGCCGTCTGTAGTGTTGAGGTTCTGCATTACTGACGTGGTCTGATACAGATAATGGAAACAAAGAAAGGGGCTGACAATTAATTGAATTATAAGGATAAATAAGATGGGGGGGGGGGGGACGAGGACTGGAATGACCTTCATGAGGATTAGATAGTTGTAACGCCCTCTAGCTGCACCTATTCCATTCTTGGGCAGCAATACTAAGGTGTGAGGCTCAGAGAGGCAACTTTGGTCTTGATTGGATTCACTAGCAATACTATGACTGGATGAGCAGACGCTGTACTTAACAGATAGTAATGTGGACAAGAGTATTAAATATCCCGGTTACCCAGGAGCTTTTTCATTAATAACAGTTTGGTTTTTTAAAAAGACCGTTCCCCCATGTGTACGAAAGATAGAGAGAAAAGAAAACTAGAAAATGGAAAAAAAAACTGGGTACAGATTAAAAGTTTTTTCCTTTTTCTCTTTAGTGGTAAAACCATCAACCCTTAAAATGATTTCGGTAAGGATCTGTTTGGTGTTTTAAGTGGAAAGATATTGAAGAAATGGTGTTCCCGGCTAGCATGTGACCCTACAAGATAATACAAGGTTTCTTGTCCTTGAAAGGGTTTTCGGATGCTGGAATCCCCATGAGTAAAGGGTCGTTTTTGGCATGTTCATCGCAGTAACGCATAAGATCAGCTGATGCTTTAGAGACCTGGAAGGAAACAATGAAAATGATGAGCGACGTCGTAGGGGCAGGAGAGAGTCTTGGCCACATGCACACAGTTCACATCCCTAATAAAACATAATATGTGAGATCCGTCTTTACGGAGGGTCCAAGTTACCTTTATTCGTTCTATAGAGGCCTCCACTTTCAGCTGTTGAACAGTTCTTCTGGCCTGTGCGATGTTATTTGTGCTGGTGGTTTTGGCAGACATCTTTGGTAAATTCTGCCGATAGAAAAGGGGAGCACAGGTTAACGGAGAGCTCTGCAATATGTGATCTCTGCACGCTACACAATCAGCATGGTTACAAACACGCCCAGTAATTATGCGTCTTTCATGGGGCTTATCCCATTATTCATACACAAAACAATTAGCATATTAATAATGCTACTGGATGCATTAAACCCCCTTTTTTATTTTGTGGCTGCACTGTCCCTTTAATAACTCTTTATAAGTATGACCACTCTAAATGCTGGACATGCATCACGTGATAAGCAAAGCAGTCCGTGCTGCTAACATGCCAGGCCTTTCCAGGATGGATTTAGCCGTCTCCCATGCTGCATTGTTTCAGGTGAAAGGCCTGGCCGCGCGGGGATAGTACTAGAATCAGGGCTGACAGATCAATAGAGAAAGGACTGTCCTATCACATACATGCCAGCCAGGCACAGTCTCCTCCACACAACAGCAAATGCAGCTACTGAGCAAGAGTGAGATGTGGGGGAATAACGAAACTCCATTCAAACGGCTGCTCAATAAGCACATAAATAAAATAAACGCTCTATACATCCTACAATCTCAATGAGAAACACAATATGTAGCCAGTGAAATCATTCTGGGCAAATTCTGTAAGGTAATTACAATAACACCTTCCATTTGGAAACTTAAAGGACAACTGTCGGCAAAAAATGAAGTTCTACTGCATATAAAAATAGTCCCCAGTCTGTCCCATGATCCCACCGTGCAGGGAAAATGATTTTTATTCAGTGGAACAATATTCTCATTTAAAGGAAAACTGTTAAAATATTAAAATGTTTAATGCTTTAACCAAAGAATACAAATCATTTATTTGACACGTTTTAACTCCTTATTAGGGGCCGGACATGTAGTTTAGAATCATGGATAAGATAAAGGAAGATCCAAGATTCTAAACATGTCTGCCCCCTGATGTCTACACTTGGTGCTCTTTCAATTACAGAACTTCCTTCTTTGCTGACCTCTGTCCTTTAAATAAAGTAAGATATCCCCTTCGAAAAATAAAACTAACCGAATCACAGAACTTGCTGCAAATACAAGGAAAAGGCTGAAGCATTAGTAAACCGAGCGGCCAGCATTCGGCAGATCTCACAACACCTGGAAATGTGAGTATCAGCCGGTCAGTCAGGTAACAATCGGTTTATGTTGAGGCAGGTTTGCTAGTTAAATGGCTCTTCACGTCTGAGTTTTAAATAGGGGGCGGAATAAACAATCTAACTAAAAATGATCAAATTAGTAACCTGTTGAGGGTGGGGGCAGAGACCTGTCAATGCCAGTGATCTGTACGAACTGGAAAACCAGACGAAGGTGCCGGAAGCAAGTGTAGAAAATAAACACACAAACTGCCTCAAACAAAATACAGAGATAACAGTGACCTGCTACACACCGATCTACAGGGGATTCTGACACTTTGTCTAATTCAAGTTATCATTGGAATCTTTCAATGTATATATGTCAAAGGGCACCTTATACAGACATTATTTAACATGAACAAAAGGAAGTGTCATGAAAATCCATGTTTTGCAGAAAATTATATTATAAATTATACATCCTACATACTGTCAGGCTGCACTTTACATGAACTGGATTGTGTGTGTGTGTGTGTGTGTGTGTATATACATCCTACATACTGCCAGGCTGCACTTTACATGAATTGGATTGTGTGTGTGTGTGTTTATATACATCCTACATACTGCCAGGCTACACTTTACATGAATTGGATTGTGTGTCTGTGTGTATATACATCCTACATACTGCCGGGCTGCACTTTACATGAATTGGATTGTGTGTGTGTGTGTGTGTGTATATACATCCTACATACTGCCAGGCTGCACTTTACATGAATTGGATTGTGTGTGTGTGTGTGTATATACATCCTACATACTGCCAGGCTGCACTTTACATGAATTGGATTGTGTGTGTGTGTGTGTATATATACATCCTACATACTGTCAGGCTGCACTTTACATGAATTGGATTGTGTGTGTGTGTGTGTGTATATACATCCTACATACTGTCAGGCTACACTTTACATGAATTGGATTGTGTGTCTGTGTGTATATACATCCTACATACTGCCGGGCTGCACTTTACATGAACTGGATTGTGTGCGTGTATATACATCCTACATACTGTCAGGCTGCACTTTACATGAATTGGATTGTGTGTCTGTGTGTATATACATCCTACATACTGCCGGGCTGCACTTTACATGAACTGGATTGTGTGCGTGTATATATACATCCTACATACTGTCAGGCTGCACTTTACATGAATTATGTAATAATCCTTCTTGATATTAGTCTTAAATCAGAGGGGCAAATAATTAAATGTATGTCCCCTTGTGGTCATTTTTCTTCATTGAAATATACTCTCCTTCTTTACTGCGTTTATCCAGTGGATCTAGCAGCTAATAACGTCTGGACCGGCTTGGCTGCGGATCTGTGGTCTCTGTACAAACACCCAGATATTTAGTCTACTTCTGCAGAAAGGTAAAGTCAGGCTCTCTCTAGACAAACAAAAAAAGCCAAGAATCCATGTAGAAAAGTCCAAATATTGGACTTAGATTAAACGAGTGAGATTATTTTGGGACACACAAGGTCATATTTTTTTTTTGGACCCTGTCCTGCCAATAATACGGCCTCTGTACAGTGCATGGCACTCTGAAGACATCATGGGTGGAGCTCACCTGTACCAGGGAGCCTGGAGCTCACCTGTACCCAGGCAGCCTGGAGCTCACCTGTACCCAGGCAGCCTGGAGCTCACCTGTACCCAGGCAGCCTGGAGCTCACCTGTACCCAGGCAGCCTGGAGCTCACCTGTACCCAGGCAGCCTGGAGCTCACCTGTACCCAGGCATCGCACCTTATGGTTCACTCATAGTCCAGACACGTTCAGATTAGATTGATCACAGGGTCAGTCGGTATATACATCACACATCCCACGTTATGTAAAGACCCCAGCAGCCCTCTCCCCCACATCCAGTGTTTGTCAAGGGCGGGGTCCTCAGAAAGGTCACGGTGATGAGGTTTAGGGTTTCACTTGCACACAGAGGGTTAACACAAACTGCATTGTTTCTCCTTTACATTTTATTCCTGCTTTATATGAAGAAGCCGCAATGAAAGAAACAAATGGAAAATCAAACAGGTGGAACAGCAAGTGACGTTGTCACAGGCCGGAAATGCATAGTGTGAGTTTAATCTCTGTCAACAATGGCTGTTTAACCCTTACAGGCCATTCATTGGTTCCTTTCTGCTAGGTAAGTATCCCAGGGACAGTCCAGGCAGCAAACTAACTTTGGTTCATCTTGTAGAGTTTAACCTGTACAGTTTTTAGTTTGCATACAAATGCATGAACGCATTCCTTGGGAATCTCTTGCAGGGCTTCCTCTTCTAGCACTCCTCCAGCTTGTGCTTACTTGCAAGAGTAACAGCGCAGATGTGCCTAAACATCACGGATAGCAATGATAGGAGGAGGAGCGGTATGAGCCCCTGCTCTGAGTGCATGCAGTGTCAGCATGGGCCGGAGCTCTGCCTCAACAGGGAGGCAGAGCTCAGAGTTAACTCACGTTAAGTGACACATTAAAAAGGTAGGTAATTCGCTTTAGGTGCCATTATGTCAAATAAAATGAGGCCACCGGTCACAGAAACCACAAGGCACATATAGCTGGCTGGATCTCCGTCTCCACAATACACAACACCGGTATTCAAGGCTTATGGCAACTCGGGTGTTTCTAATACACTGACTCTCCAACCAAGTGACTCAACCGTCAGTTGTTAAGACGACAAACAGAACATACAGAGAGCGTGTACGGTGAGGCCGGCATGCATACACGACATTAATGGGAGGGGCCGGGAACGCAAACCTAGGTGCACCTGCCGGACTTGACCGTTTCCAATAGCAGTATTAACCCTTTGTGTGCTGCAGTCCCATTCCTCCCTCAGCTTGCCATTTGTGCAGTTTGCTGCCGTGGGGAGTACTTGGATCCGTGGTTTGGCGTATATTTTGCAGTTCATGGTATGAGTTTGGAGGTGTCGCTGCTGATCTCTCAGGAGCGTCACTAGAGGATAATGCACCTATAACCTACAGATTGCATCACCGATCCAAGTAACAGCTTCATAAAAACAGAATATTTCAAGATAAAATCCATCCATTGTGCAAAATATGACACCTTTATATAAAATATATGGCACAAGACTTAACTACTGACCACCAGGAAACCTCTATTTATTAGGGACTGTTTGGGGCAAGCAACCTTCATTTCTCAATGCAACCTTGTGACAAAAAGCTTCTAAAAAAAAAAAAAAAAAAGGAAGAAAGAAAAAACCCCACACTAAAATGCCAGACTTTAAAATAAAAAAAAAAATGATCCCATTCCATGTAAAAGACATATTACATATTTGATCAAACAAAAATCCGTGCTCCCCACACCTCCCCAATTCTGTTCTTCTAGCAGGAGGAACCCATTCATAATGTGCAGTAGGTAAGTCAGTGAGATGGAATGTACCAAATGTATTTACAGAAAGATCACTAGTGACCTGAAATAACCTTCTGCAATAAGCATCATTTACAGGCCGACATTGGCCAAGCCGAAGTATGTAAGGCTGGTCTGAAGAACAAATTATCTTTCATTATGAGCAGACAAGCCAGACATAGTGAGATCCTACAGTCTCTCCCAATAATTTGCATTGGGCAGCAGTAAGTCGATGCATGTAACGCTATGGAAGGGTTGACGTAGCTCAGTGTACATTACAAAATACCGTACTCTTAATCAAGTTGACCAACTAGAAGCCACTCTGAATGATATAGTTCTATACTCCAGTCCGCTTTACTCCATCATAACTTAATGTCATGTCTGCTTCTCATACTGCGCCAAGCAGAACGCCAGTATCCAGCGTCATGCTGATAAGTTCTCATTACACAGCCGTCTACCAGAGGTTATCTGGCTCTGCACCTCTGTCCCGGGCTGGCTTGTACAGTGGGCATTTGCGCCAAGGGGCCCACGTATAAAGTGAATATAGAGGCCATAGGGCAATCAACGTTCCCTTTATTTGCCTATGCCTACCCAGAATCCCTTGCAGCGCTGCGAGTTTAGGATTTCTATAGGAAAGCAAGTCTTCACTCTTGTCTGGTGTGTGCAGATTCGGGTTTAATAATGATGCCTTTGCTACCCCGATCAAATACATGAACAAATATGAGAGCAGATCGGGGAAAGACTGGAGTTTAGTGCCCAATCGATTCGTCAGCATGACTAATACCTAAACAAGGAGAAGTCTTGGAGTCCACCCAACTGTGCCAAAGATACGCGAGAAATGGTACGAGTTTCAATAAGGTCACGCGCTCTGTGCTGAGATTGTACCAATCACATGCTGCTAAAAGGAGAGCGAGAGAGTGAAATATAGAGCGCGAGAGAGAGCGAGCGCGAGAGAGAGCGAGCGCGAGAGAGAGCGAGAGATCCTTCCTGAATCTCCTGCTGTGTAATTATTCAAATCAAGATCAAAACCAGGCGTTGGATTGAAGGTAATGTGTAGAATGCAGGAAGGGAGGCAGAGCAGTGAGGCAGGGCAGCGAGCCAAGACTCTGGCGTGTCACAGCAGTGTCACGGGCCGTGAGAATGAGCTGCAGGTATTCATGATCCCAGGGTCTTTCAGCGTCAAGATCTGAAACTGTGGGAATCATTCCCACAAGCGAGGCAGCTAAGTCTAGCTTTAAACTTTACCCTCTCCTTGAGGAGTGAGTGTGTACGACTGACTGCTGGCTACAGGAAGAGGCACAATTCACTCAAAATGCAGGGGAATTGAAGAGTTGGAAATGCTACTGGAATATATTCTAGAAACGAGGGGTGAATCCTGCCAATCCATAGCGAGAGTTGGAATAGACTGATCCTGATCAAAGGGGGCTTGGTATTGTCACAGTTTAAACTGTGTCCGGTTGTGTGTGAATGTCTCATTTTGTACCTAATGAAGTGTGCCCAGATATATTCATTATTTCTCCCCCTATTTGCAACCCTAGTGCTAGGCTAATCTAAAAATCCAGATAGACTGGTTTCTCCAAAGGCTAGCCAAGTGCCTGGACATTAGAAAGGTTTTATTTATTTTATCTTTCCAATTAAAACAGGAAACACATTCATTTGGCAACCTAGCTGCATTGGCCTGCATCGACTACTTGAGCTTTGCAGATGGCTGAGCATCATTGGAATACCCTTCATCCACACCACTGGAAGAGCCAGAATGCCAGTTTGCGATCAGGTTACACAATACACCCACGGGCCCTTTTAATATTTTACACGCCTGTGTTATTTAACTGGATCCAGGGAGTATTACACAATGTTCCTGGGTCACACAATGTTTTTTTGGCACAAGCTCACTCCCGAGAATCTGAACTTTACAAAGGATTTTTATTTATTTATAATGCCTCACCTGACATTTCCCATCATGTGTGCCTGCAAACGACCATACAGCAGACACGAACGGCGTTGGAGAAAAATGACTCTGTTCTTCAGCTAACCCGGCAGAAAGCATCGCCAAACAAATTGACTTAATATTTTTAGTACAAAAAAAAGGAAATCCCATTTAAAATGCTGGTTCCATTTGTGACATCAGAGCCTCACACAAATGTGTTGCACTTTAATTTCACATTTGCACTAACGGGCTTATTCATATAACTGCTCCACACATTTCTGGAACCTTTAGGAGCCAGCCTAACATTCATTTGCCCTAATACACAGGATCGTTGTGAAGCCCCCAAGTCAGTTAAAAGTCTGAAATATTTATGAGAGGACATGTCAGGTGATTGCCTGCTGAAGCTTGTTGCGTGTGTATGTTGCGTGTGTCAGGCTGTTATCAGGGCATCACTGGCTAAAATGGGGAAACCAATCTGTAGGGAAATGATTGATGTTTCTAAACATTGGTCTGAAACTCCCCAGGTTTGTTTTGTACACAGAAATGGCTTGTTATAAACAGACACAATGGGCTGTACTGGTCGTCACAGGGTATGTTTGTTATGGGCACACGATGGGCCGTACCGGCCGTCACAGGGTATGTTTATTATGGGCACACGATGGGCGGTACCGGCCGTCACAGGGTACGTTTGTTATGGGCACACGATGGGCCATACTGGCCGTCACAGGGTACGTTTGTTATGGGCACACGATGGGCCTTACCGGCCGTCAGAGGGTATGTTTGTTATGGGTACACGATGGGCTGTACCGGCCGTCACAGGGTACGTTTGTTATGGGCACACGATGGGCCATACTGGCCGTCACAGGGTACGTTTGTTATGGGCACACGATGGGCCTTACCGGCCGTCACAGGGTACGTTTGTTATGGGCACACGATGGGCCTTACCGGCCGTCAGAGGGTATGTTTGTTATGGGCACACGATGGGCCGTACCGGCCGTCACAGGGTATGTTTGTTATGGGCACACGATGGGCCATACTGGCCGTCACAGGGTACGTTTGTTATGGGCACACGATGGGCCTTACCGGCCGTCAGAGGGTATGTTTGTTATGGGCACACGATGGGCCGTACCGGCCGTCACAGGGTATGTTTGTTATGGGCACACAATGGGCCGTACCGGTCGTCACAGGGTATGTTTGTTATGGGCACACGATGGGCCGTACCGGCCGTCACAGGGTACGTTTGTTATGGGTACACGATGGGCTGTACCGGCCGTCACAGGGTACGTTTGTTATGGGCACACGATGGGCCATGCTGGCCGTCACAGGGTACGTTTGTTATGGGCACACGATGGGCCTTACCGGCCGTCAGAGGGTATGTTTGTTATGGGCACACGATGGGCCGTACCGGCCGTCACAGGGTACGTTTGTTATGGGTACACGATGGGCTGTACCGGCCATCACAGGGTATGTTTGTTATGGGTACACGATGGGCTGTACTGGCCGTCACAGGGTACGTTTGTTATGGGCACACGATGGGCTGTACCGGCCATCACAGGGTATGTTTGTTATGGGTACACGATGGGCTGTACCGGCCATCACAGGGTATGTTTGTTACGGGTACACGATGGGCTGTACTGGCCGTCACAGGGTACGTTTGTTATGGGCACACGATGGGCTGTACCGGACGTCACAGGGTATGTTTGTTATGAGCAGACATGGCGGTCCGCACCGGTTGACGTCTCTGCGGTGCATTGCTGGCTTCTAAGTTAGACCCAGTTTTCAGGAGATTTCTATTTGCCCGACATCATTATGAAAAGAGAGAACAATGCGCCACACACCTCACATGCTTCCTCCCGACGGGTGGGCTGTAATGGACAGAGGTCTCCTGTGCTCTTATCCCTGTATCTGTATCACTGCTGGAGAAATCATTACCTTTTACTCAGAGACCCTACATAATCTACAGCCAAGACCCACAAATGTTTCTTAGTATTACCGTTCCAGATCACATTATCCATCGCATGGAGGGGCGTCGAGTATTGCACAATCCTTGCAGTCCCACCAGAACCTAATATGGCGGTTTAAAGTCTGAGTGATTTTGTATAGTTGGACACTTCACACAGCACAGAGGAGATGGTGATGGCCGAGGAAGACAAGTAATCACTGTGCTAAACTGCCCAAATCTGAAAGTTCACACACCATCTGCATTATGAGTTAACTAGCCGCTAACTCCTGGGTGGCCTCTGCTGAGACAAGGTTAGGGGGGGCCTCAGGGATTTGTATACAGGATCCTGTGTGGGTCAGATAAGGACAACCGACAGGAAAGAGGAGACTTTAGGAAAAAGTTACAAACCAGGTCAATACAAAGGGGTCTCTACCAGACGGTTACATTAAAGGATTGCAAGGGGCTGTCAGACTGCAGTAATCTCTCCCCCGCCATGTTAAACCATTTATTGCACAGCAGCTAGTATTACGAGGGGCCACTCACACAGCTACTTTATTAACCATCCACCCTGCTGAATAACGTAGCACTGAGGGGTGAGAAGATATTTGCCAAAATCCACCAGGGTTATTTATAACAGCGGTGTTTACAGCAATCCATGCGACGGCGATTCAACAACAGCAGACAATACAGGAGACGGGTTACCACATCAGCATTGCAGTCAGGGACGGGTCTGATAGCTGTATACTCCTGGGCTGTAACAAGTGACTTGTAGAATGGTCTGTGCTCAGCATTCTCCCCAACGCAGACCCCGAGTTTGCAGAGCTCTAAAAAGCTGCCTCCGTCTCTGCATACTCTGTATTTAGCAGGGCTGCAGTCCGAAATAGCGCAATCCCTGTGTGTGCGCTAGGGAACAGCACTAACTCTGGACAAAATGTGGGAGGTATGGAAAAGTTATACGTGATCTTGCAACCCCCCCAGTGTTCGGTACAGGGGGAATGAATTTGCAGCAGGGAAGGGAGGCGATAGATGGGTGATTTGTGAGCTCGGTCTGTGCTTCATATTAACCCAGAGCATGATAAGGATCTCAAGATTAGTATACAAGACATTAACAGTAAGGAATGGAGCTCGACACTGTGACGGTTGGAAGAGATCTGCCCCTTTAAGGGACAAAGCCCCGAGGAAGAAGCCCAGGACACTGTTTATACAGTATTATTCTTGGAATTTGCACTGAATTAGTTGTTCTTAAAGCAGTTCTTGGAATTCAAGAATTGACCTGCTTTCAAGGTTACCTTGAAGCTCTGCTCATTAGAGCATGGGCTAATTACGTGGACAGAGCTTTGTGATGCCAAGACTGATTGACTTTGGGTTCCCATTTCAGACAGGGCAAGGCTGCAGGTACGGAGGGAGGTATTTAAAACACTCAGGGGAAATACACTCAGTAGACAAACCCCTGCTGGGATAATTAAATGGTTAACGACTCAGTTACATGGGCGGAGAAAACTTCAAAACCTGCAGGAAAAAAAGTACACAAAAGCTAATTACCACAGGGGTGTTAAACAGAGACCGGGCAACAGAAACTTCCATTATGAGAAGAAGGCAGCGTAAAATACCCAAATTACTGGAGGCATCGCGTGTGAACAAGGCCACTCACATATCATAAGCAAGGCTCTATTTACTAAACACGGTGCCGAGGCCAGCTTATTCCAGAGAGAACACGTGTGCTGCGCAAGGAAAACCACTAGACACGCACTACCACTTTGCATTAAAAGAGTAGAGCTTGTGCAGGGCAGAGATCTGCATCCAGCCGGCATTTAGAAAAGGGAGCCAGTCACTTAACGCTGCCACTGTCAACTCACACTACAAAACACAATCATCAGAAATCCTCTTATGTTGTGCTAGCAGATTTCCAAGCAAATGCACGAGGAGGAAAATGTGTTTTAAACACATCTGTGGTGTCTCCGGTTTATGACATCACCGCAGGCTTCATATGCAAACGACCTACTTTTCAGTGGAAAATGAATGAGTTACATATTAATCCATTAAAAGGAGATAATCAGCGCTGTATTTTGAGCGAGACAAACAAGGCAAGTGTCTAGGGCGCCACTTGCCTTGTACGCCTTTAAGGGGCGGCACAAAACGCAAGAAAAAAAGCTGCACCTTTAAGAAAACAAAACCTTGCTTGCCAGCAGAGACGGTGGCTGGGGAAATCGGAAGATCTCCCCTCACCACCGCTCTGCCTGCAAGCAGGCTGCACGGGGAGCCGAACAGGCCGCACAGAGAAACCTCCGTGCTGCCTGTTCGGCTCCCCGTTCAGTGTGACGGGGAAGTTCTGACAGGTCACGTGACCGATGCTCTGACGTCAGGTCACGTGACCTCTCTGCACACACACCGCGGGGAGCCAAACAGGCAGCATGGAGGACACCATGCTGCCTGCCACTAGGAACAAAGGGGGCATGTATTAAGTGTGATGTGGCATGTATTAAGGGTAATGGGGGCATGTAATGTGTATGTAGTGGGGGCATGTAATGGAGGTTATGGGGCATTTAATGTGTGTGCATATGGGTGATGGGGCATGGAATGGGGTGATGGAGTCCTGGGTGTGCAACGTGGGTTATGTGTCATGTCCTGGGTGTGCAATGTGGGTAAGGAGGGGTGCCCGAATTTTGTCTAGTTTGGCCAGCACAAAACCAAGATACACCACTGGTGATAATTCATTTGTGCATTTATTTACTATTCCACAAACATAACTTATAGCTTTTGAAATTGTTATTCAATATATTATATGTAAGTGACCTTTAAAGAGCTATAAATAGGCCATGTAAATTCAGATGTTGGTTCAGGCAGAGGAGAGACCTGCCGGATAATCTTATGCTATGTAGCGGGATTAGCCGCAGGGAATGCACATATAAGTTTAATTAGGGCAGTTACACCTCTCCTTACGTATCTGCTTTATTGCAATGTGTACGTTGGCTGGAGGATGACAATGTCATTACGCACAGACCTTTTAAATAATAGGAGTGTGTTTCTGAAGCCAAAAAACAGAGGAAAACAAAACCCTGCAGATTAAAAGGCCACGTTACAAACGCTTTCTACACGTGGACACTGTTAATCTGCGCAGGTGTCTGTAACAAGGAGCGTTATATAGTCTCTGATCTACACTAATTCTGAAGATTCTGTGTGTCCAAAGAGTGGTCAGCCTGTACCTCCTGATACCACGTGCCGCCCCCCCACGGAGCAGTCTCAGAGCCGGGAACACTGACCCGGCACTCTGCAGACAGCCAAAAAGAGAGAGAGGAAAATGAACCCTTTCACCACGTGCGGCGCCTTAAACCACTGCTTCAACTGCTTCACTACATTTAGAAGGAACACACAACATTGTATAATCCGAGCTGCGATGGGGATTCTTCTTCAATTATTATTTTTTTTACATTAAGGGGTTAAGTTACAAGGCGGTGTAGGAGTGACATGAAGGGGTTAATTGACAGGGAGGTGCAGGAGTGACATTAAGGGGTTAATTGACAGGGAGGTGCAGGAGTGACATTAAGGGGTTAAGTGTCATTGTGGTGCAGGACTAACGTTAAGGAGTTAAGTGTCAGGGCGGTGCAGGAGTGACATGAAGGGGTTAAGTGACAGGACGGTGCAGGAGTGACATGAAGGGGTTAAGTGACAGGGCGGTGCAGGAGTGACAGTAAGGGGTTGAGTGTCAGGACGGTGCAGGAGTGACATTAAGGGGTTAAGTGACAGGACGGTGCTGGAGTGACATGAAGGGGTTGAGTGTCAGGGTGGTGCAGGAGTGACAGTAAGGGGTTAAGTGTCAGGGTGGTGCAGGAGTGACAGTAAGGGGTTAAGTGTCAGGGTGGTGCAGGAGTGACAGTAAGGGGTTAAGTGACAGGGTGGTGCAGGAGTGACAGTAAGGGGTTAAGTGTCAGGGTGGTGCAGGAGTGACAGTAAGGGGTTAAGTGACAGGGTGGTGCAGGAGTGACATGAAGGGGTTAAGTGACAGGACGGTGCTGGAGTGACATGAAGGGGTTGAGTGTCAGGGTGGTGCAGGAGTGACAGTAAGGGGTTAAGTGACAGGGTGGTGCAGGAGTGACAGTAAGGGGTTAAGTGTCAGGGTGGTGCAGGAGTGACAGTAAGGGGTTGAGTGTCAGGGTGGTGCAGGAGTGACATGAAGGGGTTAAGTGACAGGGTGGTGCAGGAGTGACAGTAAGGGGTTAAGTGTCAGGGTGGTGCAGGAGTGACAGTAAGGGGTTAAGTGACAGGGTGGTGCAGGAGTGACAGTAAGGGGTTAAGTGTCAGGGTGGTGCAGGAGTGACAGTAAGGGGTTAAGTGACAGGGTGGTGCAGGAGTGACATGAAGGGGTTAAGTGACAGGACGGTGCTGGAGTGACATGAAGGGGTTGAGTGTCAGGGTGGTGCAGGAGTGACAGTAAGGGGTTAAGTGTCAGGGTGGTGCAGGAGTGACAGTAAGGGGTTGAGTGTCAGGGTGGTGCAGGAGTGACATGAAGGGGTTAAGTGACAGGGTGGTGCAGGAGTGACATGAAGGGGTTAAGTGTCAGGGTGGTGCAGGAGTGACATGAAGGGGTTAAGTGACAGGACGGTGCAGGAGTGACATGAAGGGGTTAAGTGACAGGGTGGTGCAGGAGTGACATGAAGGGGTTAAGTGTCAGGGTGGTGCAGGAGTGACAGTAAGGGGTTAAGTGTCAGGGTGGTGCAGGAGTGACAGTAAGGGGTTAAGTGACAGGACGGTGCAGGAGTGACATGAAGGGGTTAAGTGTCAGGGTGGTGCAGGAGTGACAGTAAGGGGTTAAGTGTCAGGGTGGTGCAGGAGTGACAGTAAGGGGTTAAGTGACAGGGTGGTGCAGGAGTGACAGTAAGGGGTTAAGTGTCAGGGTGGTGCAGGAGTGACAGTAAGGGGTTAAGTGTCAGGGTGGTGCAGGAGTGACAGTAAGGGGTTAAGTGTCAGGGTGGTGCAGGAGTGACTGTAAGGGGTTAAGTGTCAGGGTGGGTCAGGTTGTTTAATACAAAGTTCAGGCTGGTATAAGAGGTCATGATATCCTGGCAGACTCAGGGCCCATCCCAAGATATGTAACATTTTCCCCAAACGTCTCCGCTGTGCTAATAATAGTCTTTGGGGTTAGTCGCTGATATAACATGGGAGTAAAACACCTTACAAACCCAGCAGAGAACATACCGTGCCACGGGTGATGTCATAAACAGGAGACTCCACAGACATTTAAAACACATTATTTTTCTATTAAGCAATGCGTTCTCTGCTAACACAACGTAGAGAGCATTTTTTTATTCTTTGCATTGACAAGCGACGTTTAGGTTTTGTGGGAATTGGTTTCAATGCTTAAAATGACTAATAGATTGAAACATTTGCAAATCTGAGTCGTCACCTAACCCAATAGAAGCTGGTCAGACCAGCGTGATCCACACTACGGCAGAATCACAGCTCTGGGTTACGAGAAGAGGACGGCAGATCCCCCTATTCAGGACATTGTGCAGAGCGAATAAGACAGTAAAGGGAGTTTAACACAATATTGGTCTTGCGGGGAAACTAACTTTACACTGTAAAGCATATAAAGAGGGTAATGGAGACTGCAGCACCACAATGCATGCAATTCTATGAAGCACAACTCCCAAATGCTAATCCAGTCATGATGCTGTGCCACAGCAGCAGGGAAAGCGAATGAGCTGTTGATGTCTGACAGCAGTTACAATCTACTGGTGTCTGTAACAAGCGAAAGGTAACCGTTTAAATGGGAGATTCCAGCAAATACTAAATCACCATAAACCCCCATCAACTGAACGTGTCAGAACCAGTAGAGTGCTCAAGTGGATAGTATTTTGACAGTGTGACTGTTAAATGTTTCAATCTCAGACACATAGTAACTAATGCTCTATCCTGTATCCTCTATGCTCTATCCCAGCAGGTCACTGATAGCAGGTCAGGTAATATTTTGTGAGATAGAATATATAATAATCAAGGGGATGAGTAATTCCAGGAGCCAGGGCTGGCTCCTAACTTTATATAGTCTTACATCCAGCCCAGCAGATGGAGCCGGTAACAGACCATAACTTGGAATGAACTGCCAATCAGATCAAAGCCTAATTCTACCCCAGACACCCACCGCACAGCATTTATTCCCATCACATACTGAGTGACGGACGCACTGGTCCAAGCTGATATAAAACACATGAGAAAGGAGCCAGCTCTGGTCAGGAAATCGTTGCTCATTCGCACAGTCTCCGAGATGGGATCTGCAAATTATTACTGTGTTTGTACAGCGTCATGGACTAGTGCAGCGTCATGCACTTGTGGCGTCACCTATCTGAAGAGAATCAGAGCAGGGATTTCCAGCAGAGAGTAACTCAGAAAGCTTGCCCTGGACTCTCGCTGCTCTTTCCAGAGATTTATTTGGACTCCCCAGACATTTGCTCGTTTCCCACAGTTCTGGAAGGACATGTGTGTATTTTTAAAGGGACTGCTTACGTTCTGCGAGGACAGAACCCTTGGCAGAGCGCGCACTTGGGCCGGCCCCCGTGACATCACTCCAGACGCACTGCTTAGGATTTATGTTAACTGGACGAGCGAGGATTAATTCACTAGACAGAGCATGACCCCAAGTTGTTGTGTAAAATCCTTACGCATCAGACAAAAAGCTATGTGACGTCTGGGACACAGAGCAACGAGGGACAGCTCAGTTTTAATACTATCCATGGCCCAAGATAAGAGACCCCCACATTTAGAAAGGTGCTTTATGTAAGAAGCAACTTATGTCATGAATATAACTCCATAAATATCCCTGAAATAGACCAAAAACCCCTATTACCTTAATTAAACCAATTCTATCCAGTGTGACAATGCTGGTTCAATACTACTTAATACATACCTCCAACAGGGAAGATCTCAAAAACGTATGCCCACAAGATGCAGGCTACGGAGTCGACAACCATTAAGGGGGCTCTGTCATCCTATGTCTTCACATTGTGTTAGCAAAATTGCATGCAAATGCATAAAAACAAGAGATTAAAAAACAAACCTCCTGCTTATGACATCACCTGTGGCTTTATATACAAAGTAACAGATTTCAATGGCAAATCTGTAGTTTGCATATTGAGCTAAACGGTGCCATCATTTTCATTATTTTTATTCTTTACATTCACACTGTCAGCGATGTTTCGGTTGACATGAAGCGATCCCCATGGGGTTTTTCTATTGTGTAACATCTCTGCAGTAGCAACACACACACACAGAGAATTCAGCGGAGTGGACACTTGGAATAAAGCCTTGTACAGAAAACGGATGTAATAATGATTAGAAGAGAGGCATGTGCAGGTTCTCCCAGTTATACAGAGGTTATCAAACCCTGCATGTGACAGTATCTTGTTAGATCATGCAGCAGGAATGTCAGTAAATCCTCATACTGCGTGACTGGGTCCAAAGGACTGTGTAACATGCTCTGAATAAGTCTATTATGATGAGCTGATGGTAAACATATTGCAGTATGTGTTGTATTCTTTGCAATTTGTGATTTCGCTCTATGCTTTTACAGCCTATATTGCTTTGGTGCCTTCAGTGTATGGGGAACCAGCACACTGGACATATATATCTCCAATTTTCGGTTTGGCAATGTGGTCGGGTGGAAAGCCGCTTCTGGAGTTAGTGAGGGCCTCTGTTGTGCTAAAGTTACCATTACACTGCACTTTGTATATCATGCCAATGAGCAGTTAGTACACAAACGTTGTAGGCCATGCCAATAAGCTTTCAATGCATGAACATTGCATGTGATGCCAATGAGCAGTAATATCTTTTCCACTGTCCGTGGGCTGGGAGAGAACATGTGCCCGCTCTGGAAGGGGTTGTCTGCAGTCTCGCGCCTTCGTACTGAGCGCGGGGATGTAACATGACACCTGACACAGAGGGCAGAGCAGGCAGTCTGTACCTGTTGAACTGGTCCGAGGGGCCGGTGACAAGAGCAGAATGCTGCCCCCATTTTAGTGCTGCCTGGATCAGTGGACCACCCCTCACAACCTCTACAGTATTCATCCTTTGGTTTTCTCCTAGAATCTGTCTGCTAGTTTCTGTTCTTTACAAATTGTCAGTAACGAGCCAGGGTGATTAGGGTTACAGCCTCTGGAAGCCAATAATATATGTATTAGGGAAGCAGGAGAAACCACTGCAGGTCATTAGACCTATGATTTAATGTACAGGCTGCACTGCATGTGTTAAAACACCGGCCTGATCATCTGTTAATGATTTATTCAGAGATTAATGCACACGGTGTGAGCAGAGTTACAGGGGTTTCCAAAGGCTTAATGCCCAATATCTCTTGGTCATCCCCATACGGGAGAATCCCTGGTCCAGTGCAGAACATCTTCTGTGTCCAAGTAAAAAACAGACTGTGAACTGACTCGGTCGACAGAAAGGTAAATAAAAACCTTCTTAGTTGTGTGATTTGGAGCAATCTGTGGAAGAAATCATACTGAATCACAGAATTTGGATGATCAGACTGGTAAGGTTCTTGAAGTAAAGATTGCAAAAGCCAATAAATGAAGCCAGTGTCTGTAAATCTGTTTTTTTAAGTGGATTAAACCCCCAATTTTGCAGAAAGAATTCTGTTTCCAATATTTTTTTCTCAAAACATATCCGTGCGATTCCATCAGGCCAGTGTTTAATTGTGTGAATTCAGGGAATGACACATGTGAAAGGGTCCAGTTTGCCTTGTTGCTGTATATATTGTTTTTATTATAACCCACTGAGTCATTATTTGTGCACAGTTTGGTTTCAGTGGACCAGTCCTGTAAACAAAGCATGAACACATAATAATAGCTAGAGCCGACAATGTTTTGTTACCACGCAACAAAACTACCGATAAACTCAATTGAGGTAGGGATGCAAATCAGAGAGGCCTTTAAAACATGATGGACTGAAATCCAGCTTCATAATGACAGAATTACTCCTGCACAGAGCAACAAAAAAAATCTTATTTACTATGTGTTTTACCAGGAAGAAAGGATTTCAAATTCTCGAATTTTCAGCGAGGACCTTGGAGTTCATTACGTTCTCTGTAACACTTACATTAGAAACACGTAAAACAAAGCTGTGTGGAATATCTTCTTTAAAAAAAATAAAAAAGGAACTCTTTCCTAGCAAGAGGAAACAGGAGATCATAAGGGTCTAGTCTTCTGGGTCGCTGTTTACCAAACTCATTCGCTATCCTTTACAAAAGCTTTAATTACTACACTGAACTATTCTGCCCCCCCTTCCTCGCTAGACTGGTGTATGAAACATTCCTATGCACTAACGCATCAAGCACAATCAGCAGTGATTACTGAGAGGCACGTGCTGGGGTAAATGTTTGGCATTCTCTCCCCTCTGCTTTCCAGCACTTGCATCAGCTCCTGCCTCATCACATCTGATGCTGGTCACATGCATCGAGCAAAGGTTCACACATCCAGTGCACAGACCTGCCGTGGAAGATTTCTTCCTGTGACCTACATTTTACATCATTCGAATTACACAAACAGCACGTTACAGAACCACGGCCACCACGAGCACAACACACAGCCGAGGGAGAGTTTATACAACATGGCAGATATATTACACATCGCACACACTGGGAAAGATCTGGGGCACACGACATGGATAGTGACAGCTGTCTGGTTTGCCAGTAAGGAAGGTTCACATGTATCTGCCAATGTGATGGGCCAAGAATCTGTACAACCCTTCGGGGGGGTCACAGGTTTAATTCCTGGCAGGGCTGATCCAGTCCTTCATCCTTCAGAGGTAGATAAAATGAGTACCATTAGATGGGGGTAATAATGAAATCTGAATAGACATTTCCTGGTTAAACACTTTGGTGTTATTATTTGTTTGTCAGGATAGCCTCATACACATCCCAGGCATTCTTCAATTCTTTAGCAGATACCACTTCCTCTAGAAGGTCATTCCAGGCATCTACTAGTCTTTCTACAAAAGCTATATTTTTCCACATTTCTCATCTTACATCAGACTGTCATATTGCTCTATCACACAGGTTACATCATGAAGAGCATTAGGTACCACTCTCATAGAGCAATATGACATAGTCTGAAGTAACTTGCTGTATGAGAGTGGTGCCTAATGCTTGTCATGATGTAACCTGTGTGATAGAGCAATATGACATAGTCTGAAGTAACTTGCTGTATCACACAGGTTACACCATGACGAGCATTAGGTACCACTCTTATACACTGAGTAGTTACTACAGACTATGTCATATTGCTCTATCACACAGGTTACACCATGACGAGCATTAGGTACCACTCTCATACAGCGAGTAGTTACTACAGACTATGTCATATTGCTCTATCACACAGGTTACACCACGACGAGCATTAGGTACCACTCTTATACACTGAGTAGTTACTACAGACTATATCATATTGCTCTATCACACAGGTTATACCATGACGAGCATTAGGCACCACTATCATACAGCGAGTAGTTACTTCAGACTATGTCATATTGCTCTATCACACAGGTTACATCATGACGAGCATTAGGTACCACTCTTATACACTGAGTAGTTACTACAGACTATGTCATATTGCTCTATCACACAGGTTACATCATGACGAGCATTAGGTACCACTCTTATACACTGAGTAGTTACTACAGACTATGTCATATTGCTCTATCACACAGGTTACATCATGACGAGCATTAGGTACCACTCTCATACAGCGAGTAGTTACTTCAGACAATGTCATATTGCTCTATCACACAGGTTACATCATGACGAGCATTAGGCACCACTCATACAGAGAGTAGTTACTTCAGACAATGTCATATTGCTCTATCACACAGGTTACATCATGACGAGCATTAGGCACCACTCATACAGAGAGTAGTTACTACAGACTATGTCATATTGCTCTATCACACAGGTTACACCACGACGAGCATTAGGCACCACGCTCATACAGCGAGTAGTTACTTCAGACTATGTCATATTGCTCTATCACACAGGTTACATCATGACGAGCATTAGGCACCACGCTCATACAGCGAGTAGTTACTTCAGACTATGTCATATTGCTCTATCACACAGGTTACATCATGACGAGCATTAGGTACCACTCTCATACAGTGAGTAGTTACTTCAGACTATGTCATATTGCTCTATCACACAGGTTACACCATGACGAGCATTAGGCACCACGCTCATACAGCGAGTAGTTACTTCAGACTATGTCATATTGCTCTATCACACAGGTTACATCATGACGAGCATTAGGTACCACTCTCATACAGCGAGTAGTTACTTCAGACTATGTCATATTGCTCTATCACACAGGTTACACCATGACGAGCATTAGGCACCACTCTCAAACAGTGAGTAGTTAGAGTATGTGAACATTTTTAGCAAGAATGGAATTTCCCAGGAGAGGAAAGGGTGGGGAGAGGAATTTTATAGATAAAATCAAGTAATGAATTACAAAATTAAAATAAAAAAATAAAGAAATTAAAAAACCATCAAACACAATTCTGAAGCGAAAAGCAGTAAAATACTGTGCACTCTGTGCCAAGTGTGTGATTGTGACATTGACACTTTCTTATTGTCAGGTCTTAGGTGCAAAACCTAAACCACAAGAGCAGAGTTATTATAAAATAGAATGAGTTACTCAGTATAATATACTATTGGGAGCACGAGGAAGTGGATTTCTCCCACTGTTAAGATAATGTTGGATTTATTAATATCCGTTTTATATCTGGTGCTGAGGAACGAGTGACTGGTTTCTCCTATTACAATATAGTAACCAGTGACCCTCTGGATAAAAACATTATAAACACTGAAGACCATTAAATTTGGAAATGATCCTACATCTGGCAGAAAGCTATACATTGAAACCACATGAAAAACATGTGAGAAAAGTCCAAATAAAACAGCACACGTGTGGAATTTGACACATACCTCTGAATAAACATGGGGACATTTGCTAAAACCGCTGCTTGACCCCAAGAGTTCCTGGAGGGCTGCTTAATGGAGAGCTCTCTCGGTCAATAGCTGGGGAGAAGATGATCAAGATATCTCATCTCATGATAAAGCAGCCGGGAGTCACTGAGATAGAAATTAAAACAAATTGGATTTTTTTTTTTTTTTTAGTTTCTCTGTAAAATGAATATGCATTTGGGATCCTTTATCTATATC
This sequence comes from Pelodytes ibericus, assembly GCA_036172795.1. Lineage (NCBI taxonomy): Eukaryota > Metazoa > Chordata > Amphibia > Anura > Pelodytidae > Pelodytes > Pelodytes ibericus. The sequence continues at coordinate 8,424,833 of CM069865.1, forward strand.
CCAGGCCAGCCGCAAAAAATGCTCTGACGAAAAAAATTCCGACTCTGGGGCACTCCACGGAGAGTTCGTGGGCGCCATATTGCATGCACCTGCCCTCTTGTGGTCAGACCTTCGGAAGTGAAAAAAATTCACTTCCGATGCTCTGAATATGTTGCTTGACTGCCCCTAGAGGCAATCAGCACATTTTTGTTTTTTGCCCCATAACTCGCAAAAAAATGCAGAAAAACATGGATTCAAGCATATTTCTGAACTCGGGAATACATTTATAAACTATTTAGATGGGGACTTTTTTAATGATTGAATTTGTGTAAATTATATTTTAGGTCAAAGTTAGAAAAGGTGTTTTTTTTTATTTTTTCATCATATTTTATGATTTCTTTTGTAGTAAATGATAAGATATGATGAACATAATGGTATCTAATGAAAGCCCTTCTTATGACGATAAAAACCATATAATTTGTGTGGGTACAGTATGTGAGAGAAGAAAATTACAGCTAAACACAAACACCACAAAAATGTAAAAACGGCCCTTGTCACCAAGGGAAAGACAAGGTCATAAGGTCTTGTCACCAAGGGGTTATTTGCTTTATTTAAGTGGTGAAGGCATCTTTTGGAGCAGCAAGTTTACCTGTTAATTGTCACGATGCAGAGAAATAAAAAACAGGTAGCAGGACATTATAGAGAGACAATCTGAGCTCAGCTCTGGCACAGAGCATGGGGGTCAATGCACATCAGTCTGCACTGACTGTATACAAAGCAGCACATCCCTCTGTTTACTTTATTTATAATAGTATTTTACCAGGAACGATAGATTTCTCTCATTTTAAAGCATGTCCTGGGTCCAGGAGCATTGCATTGTTACAAAAGGTTACTACATATTACAAATACAAAACAATATTACAATATAAATAAACCAATTTAACACAAAACACAAACAAGAAAATATATTAAATCATAATTACAGGTTTATACAGGGCCGGCCTTAAGTGTTCTGGTGCCCTGTGCGGGCCTTCCCCGTGGCGCCCCCTCCCCCCTACCCTCATACCTGCCTCTTCCCTCTCCCTCCATGTATGTGTCTCTCCCTACCCATGTTTGTCCCTTTCCTCTTCCTTGCCATGTCTGTCTCTCTCCAACTCCCCCTCCTCCCCATAACTGTTCTCTTTTCTCTCCCCCCTCCTCTGTTCTCTTCTCCCCCCCTCCTCCTCATATCTGTTCTCTTTTCTCTCCCCCCCCTCCTCTGTTCTCTTCCCCCCTCCTCCTCTGTTCTCTTTTCTCCCCCCTCCTCCTCCTTCTCTGTTCTCTTCTCTCCCCCTCCTCTGTTCTCTCTCCCCCCTCTCCTCTGTTCTCTCTCCCCCTCTCCTCTGTTCTTCTCCTCTCTCCCTCCTCCTCCTCCGTTCTCCTCTCTCTCCCTCCTCCTCCTCCGTTCTCCTCTCTCCCTCCTCCTCCTCCTCCGTTCTCCTCTCTCCCTCCTCCTCCTCCTCCGTTCTCCTCTCTCTCCCTCCTCCTCCTCCTCCGTTCTCCTCTCTCTCCCTCCTCCTCCTCCTCCGTTCTCCTCTCTCTCCCTCCTCCTCCTCCTCCGTTCTCCTCTCTCTCCCTCCTCCTCCTCCTCCGTTCTCCTCTCTCTCCCTCCTCCTCCTCCTCCGTTCTCCTCTCTCTCCCTCCTCCTCCTCCTCCGTTCTCCTCTCTCTCCCTCCATTCTCCTCTCTCCCTCCTCCTCCATTCTCCTCTCTCTCCCTCCTCCTCCATTCTCCTCTCTCTCCCTCCTCCTCCTCCGTTCTCCTCTCTCCCTCCTCCGTTCTCCTCTCTCTCCCTCCTCCTCCTCCGTTCTCCTCTCTCTCCCTCCTCCTCCTCCGTTCTCCTCTCTCTCCCTCCTCCTCCTCCGTTCTCCTCTCTCTCCCTCCTCCTCCTCCGTTCTCCTCTCTCTCCCTCCTCCTCCTCCGTTCTCCTCTCTCTCCCTCCTCCTCCTCCGTTCTCCTCTCTCTCCCTCCTCCTCCTCCGTTCTCCTCTCTCTCCCTCCTCCTCCTCCGTTCTCTTCTCCCCCCCCCATTCTTACTTACAGGGAGGGGGTGGTCATCACCGGGCGAGAGGTAAAGGTCCACCCCACCCTGTGAGTGGCGTCTGCATAAGTAAGTTCTGCTCGCGCTCCCCGCACGCAGTGATAATGCAGGGTATTGGAAATCCGAAGCCCTGCATCATCATTAAGCGCGGGGAGTGCTTTACAGGGTGGGGGCAGACCTCCACCTCTCACCCGCTGAGGTCCGCCCCCTCCAGTGCTGCCGTGTAGAAGGCTGGTGAGGAGAGATCTTCTGATCTCCCCAGCCAGTGCCTCTACCGGCAAACTTTCTTTTTTTTTAAGTGGCGTGCGGGCGCCCCCTGGGGTGTTGCTCCCTGTGTGGTCGTACCTGGGTGTATACTGTATTGAGGTGTATTAATAGATCTTACACTAGGGGAAGTTTTGATGGGGTCCGTGAAGGGGTGCTCTGTAGGAGTACATGAAGTGCTGGTACTGGATCGAGAGTTAGAGACAGCTGCATTCTACTCCGGTAGGGTGGGAGCTTCCCAGAAAAGCCCTATAACACAAGGCTGGAAACTTAAAGGTAGATTTGAATGTTCACAAACAGCAGCTTTCGCTTGGCGGGAAATGGCAAGTAGGAGGTACAGCAATTTTTCCCAGAAACTGTCTCCTAAATGTTAAATCCCCCCCCCCCCCCCCCTTCATTCTCCATCAGCAATAAAAGCGCAGGGAGCAGAACAATATCCCCATCTAGTGGATATTCTATAGAATGCAGTCTTACTGTACTATTTTCTAAAAACATAGAAGGCTTGTACACAGGAGGAGCTTGGCTTACTCACTTATGGGCGTATACAATGGAGCACATTTATACAAGCCATTATACATGCAGCCCTCATCCATCCCAGTTTGCCGTTGCTGGTTTCCTGACTGCACTTGCTTTCGTCACATTCTCCGGCAGGGGATTATACAGTGAGTCACTTGCTTTAACCCAAAGCATTGCTCACTCCCACTGGAAAAGATTAACTGAAATCTACATTTAGGAGGAGTTTCTAACATGATTTTCTAGTTTTGTATATATCACTTTTCTCCCCATTTGACTGGAATCTCTCTATCGCACACTCTCTGGCTGGATAATTAGAGTTTTGTATCCAAGACGTTTACAACTAATCCATGTAAAAGGTATAATAAGTCCCCCCCCCATTGTTACTTTTGGGACCGACACTCTTCCCTAGCCTTTCTTAATACCATAGAGTCTATCAGGCCGCTCAGATTTATAATGAAATTAGGGCTCCGAGATTCAGCCACATGGGGATCCCCTAAGTTACCCACGAATGGGTCACTGGGACCGAAATGCTCCCAGGATTTCACCGAAATGGCCCCAAATACAAATAAGAAAAAGAAAACTAGAATAATTAGATTGTAAGCTTGCCTGCCGGGCTCACTACCTCGCGTATCAGTCTAAACGTATTAGTTACCTCCCTCTATTCTCTGCACCAAGGGCTACATACATTGCGGTCGCTGTATAAATGATGATGTGATGGTTATTTTAATTTGTCACAATAGCATGAAATAAAACACTGATTGGACTTTTTTATTAAAATATGTTATTTTTCATAAGTGATGAAATTACCAAGTCAATAAACACGTCCTGTAATAAATGCATGTATAACATACGCCACTTACTAACTCAAACTAAAGTTAGGGAATGGCTACGTATACATATAAGAACATTTAGTTTTATACAGCAGCACTTGTGGTATAATACCAGTGATGTCATGCCACCTATTGGATTACATTACATCACTGGCTAATGTCAGCAGCTGTTAGGTTATATGTACCCTCCCGCCACCGTGCCACGTGTATCATGGTACCATTCCATGGCCATATTGCTTGGTATTTACGGTGTTTTTATACACACACACACGCATTATATATATTAGCATATTGATTTTCGATTATTTCTCAGTTTATGTTACTTTTTTCACGTTATTTTATTCAATACACTTTATGTTAAATATAATTTTATTAATAGAGTCTTTCTTTCTACTTAATTTCAGTACCATCAACATGGAGAAGCTTTAACATAACATCACCAATTAACCTCTCCGATGCCAGCGGAGAAACTTCTAAGATTTCCCACTTCCTTCTCAAGAACAAATCCCAACTTCATTTTTGAATCATGTTTAATAATTCTTTTTAAACCCGCCGAGACAAAAAGGAAAGTACTTTAGCAACAAAATCGTGAAAGCCGGTATTACCGTATATTTCAGTCCGCCAGGATATCTTCCCTCATTGTTATAATGGAAACATATCGTGTACGCTTACTCTGTAGTTATTAAATATGGTGTCTGCCTCCACCTAGGGTGAGGACCAAGTAGAGCAGTTATTCTGCTGCAAACCATACAATACATAGAAATAATAAAAGAGCACTAGTAAAATCTGTACGGCAGGTTGCCACATCACTAGAAGTCCATCCTGCCACCGTACACACCATTCGCAAAACCGCGTCTGGCAAACGCTACAAATAGACAGTTCACAGCCTAGCACCACAACTCCACCTCAAAACCTGGGATATACAACATCGTCCCACCTAGCACCACAATCTACTCCTACACTAAGGTCTGAGACCCTCTTTCCCCCCCTCCTTTGCCTACCCAGCTCTCCTATTTCCCTTTAGTATCCATTCTCCCACAAATCAACCACAAAGCCACGGTCCCCACACAAATACCACTTGGATCTCTGAAATTATTGTTTGCACTCATGTATTCTCCATGTGCTGTCCGCACCCCTATTTGATATTCTGTATTAAACAACAAAATCAATAAATTTTTAAGAAAAAAAGGAAGAAAAAAAAAAAAAGGTGCCAACATCCAAATTTTTCCAGATCAAAAGTTCAATGCGCTGATGGAATTTGTTGCGATTAATCAGTCTCATGATGTCCTGGCAGAACTGTTGGGATAGGATCCGGGCAGTATTTAAATGCTTACAATTCAGTTTTAAAAACTACCATTATTTTCAATACCAAATTGATGTTGTAAGGGAGCCATCTGATTGGCTCTGGAGAGATGCTGGGGACTGCTATGTTATAACAGCTAGATGGGGCATAGTTTATATTTTTATTGCAAGTATTGGAAAAATGTAAAAACCATTTTTAAGGCTATGATAAGTATTAAATTATTTTTTTTCTGCTTCAGGGCAAACATTTGATACTACAACAAACGGCTCAATAACAAAAGCAACAGAATAAAAACAAACAAACAAACAAAACACTTTTAGTGCATCCCAACCTCTACAAAAGCTGGCAATTTAGCAACGCTCCAAAAACAACATTATATTAAAAAAGACCAACTGCAGAAGCCAAAACAGAAAATTCAAAAAACCCTTTCGTATCTCTAGCGACTCAATGATGGAGAAGTAACAGATAATTTATATACTGAAACATTGCAGAGGATGCTAATCCAAAGTACAGTAATTCTAGGCCTGTGGAAGAGCCACATCACTGGATGGCACATCACTGGATGGCACATCACTGGATACCAATGATGCAGAATGGCAGTGAATCTGGGCCCAGTTACATCAGCATCGAATATAAAGCCAGACTAGTACAGGGGCTCCAGCAGATCGGCACAATAGTTTCTTTTCATTTAAACATTATTAATCTGATCAATACATGTTCTGGTCTGCAAAACCTTTCCTTCTCGGAGGACAAATTGCTACAGAGCGATATAAATCATAAGGAATGGATTTAGATCATTTGTGATCCGAATCTCTCAAATACGTTACAATATAAAAAAAAAATGGAATTTATGGTTTTTGTTCAATGGTTTAAATCCCAAAGCACACAAAACACACAACTCCCAAAACACTTCTTACAGGTGGGTAAATCAAGGCTCCTCACCCAACAATCAGACGGCGTCCTGTCCTGTTTGTTAGTGGATTTAGCTCGAGATAATGGGTTATTCAAACCTCTGCAACACATTTCAGTTTCAAGAATAAATTATTATTCAGAGTGTAACATGTGGCAGCCACCAAGCAATGCCTGTGTTTGAAGGGTTAATATAGCTGTGTATTTAAAGGGACCCTGTCACCTAAATACAGTTTCAACTGTGAATGTAAAGAAAAGGCATTATTTCTCAATTTTATTGGCAGAATTGTAAGTAAATGCCACACGTGTGTACAGCTCTCCTGATTATGATGTCTATAGCATCACCTTGTGGCATAACATGCAAATTACACCTTCATTTTTTTTTTTTTTTTTTACATATCTAGCCACAGATGAGATCACAAAACAGGAAATGCTGCAGATTCGCATGTTTTTTCACTTAAAAGGGACTCATCTCGAAAACCAGACAAATTTGGCAACCCCCGTATGCACCCATCTCGACCCTGCAAACTTCTATTTACTAAGAAGTTTTACAAACTCGAGGTGCGGTGAAGGCAGATGAATTGGAGGGCAGTATGGTAAGACTTGTGGAACCCCCCTTCCCAAGTTTTTCAGCCTAAATTCTCGTAGCCCTGATTATTGTAAGGTGGCTGGGAGCCTCTGGTCAGCTCAGGGCCCTGATTATTGTAAGGGGGCTGGGAGCCTCTGGTCAGCTCCTATCCCTGATTATTGTAAGGGGGCTGGGAGCCTCTGGTCAGCTCAGGGCCCTGATTATTGTAAGGTGGCTGGGAGCCTCTGGTTAGCTCAGGGCCCTGATTATTGTAAGGGGGCTGGGAGCCTCTGGTCAGCTCCTATCCCTGATTATTGTAAGGGGGCTGGGAGCCTCTGGTCAGCTCAGGGCCCTGATTATTGTAAGGGGGCTGGGAGCCTCTGGTTAGCTCAGGGCCCTGATTATTGTAAGGGGGCTGGGAGCCTCTGGTTAGCTCAGGGCCCTGATTATTGTAAGGGGGCTGGGAGCCTTTGTTTAGCTCCTAGCCCTGATTATTTTAAGGGGGCTGGGAGCCTCTGGTCAGCTCAGGGCCCTGATTATTGTAAGGGGGCTGGGAGCCTCTGGTCAGCTCAGGGCCCTGATTATTGTAAGGTGGCTGGGAGCCTCTGGTCAGCTCAGGGCCCTGATTATTGTAAGGGGGCTGGGAGCCTCTGGTCAGCTCCTATCCCTGATTATTGTAAGGGGGCTGGGAGCCTCTGGTCAGCTCCTATCCCTGATTATTGTAAGGGGGCTGGGAGCCTCTGGTCAGCTCAGGGCCCTGATTATTGTAAGGTGGCTGGGAGCCTCTGGTCAGCTCAGGGCCCTGATTATTGTAAGGGGGCTGGGAGCCTCTGGTTAGCTCAGGGCCCTGATTATTGTAAGGGGGCTGGGAGCCTCTGGTTAGCTCAGGGCCCTGATTATTGTAAGGGGGCTGGGAGCCTCTGGTTAGCTCAGGGCCCTGATTATTGTAAGGGGGCTGGGAGCCTCTGGTCAGCTCAGGGCCCTGATTATTGTAAGGTGGCTGGGAGCCTCTGGTCAGCTCAGGGCCCTGATTATTGTAAGGGGGCTGGGAGCCTCTGGTCAGCTCAGGGCCCTGATTATTGTAAGGGGGCTGGGAGCCTCTGGTCAGCTCCTAGCCCTGATTATTGTAAAGACAAAGATAACCCCTAAGACAAGGGGAGAGGGTCCGGGCTCCACCGCCCTCGCACAGTGCCTCTCCAGCACTGCAAGGGTGTTTCAGCTGTGCGTGAGATCCAGGTGCCGGCTTCCCACGCTAACCCAGCGTTTTAGAGACCAACAAATTGAAATAGAAAAAGAAGGAAGAATTCGCACTCAGGATCTTTGGTGATAAATCTGTGATGATTTTAATGGCAAAAAATGGTGATAGATATAACAGCAGTAGACGGAGGGAAAAAACTTGACGCGTTTCGCGTGAACACACGCTTAATCATAAGCCCTGCAAACTTCTATTTACTAAGAAGTTTTACAAACTCAAGGTGCGGTGAAGGCAGATGAATTGGAGGGCAGTATGGTAAGACTTGTGGGACCCCCACTTCCCAAGTTTTTCAGGCTAAATTCTCCTAGCCCTGATTATTGTAAGGGGGCTGGGAGCCTCTGGTTAGCTCAGGGCCCCGATTATTGTAAGGGGGCTGGGAGCCTCTGGTCAGCTCCTATCCCTGATTATTGTAAGGGGGCTGGGAGCCTCTGGTCAGCTCAGGGCCCTGATTATTGTAAGGGGGCTGGGAGCCTCTGGTTAGCTCAGGGCCCTGATTATTGTAAGGGGGCTGGGAGCCTTTGTTTAGCTCCTAGCCCTGATTATTTTAAGGGGGCTGGGAGCCTCTGGTCAGCTCAGGGCCCTGATTATTGTAAGGGGGCTGGGAGCCTCTGGTTAATCCCTGGCCCCAATTATTGGCACAGAGCTTTTGGGCAGCTCCAAGCCACAATTAGGGTTGCCACCTATTCCTAAAAAAAAAATACTGGCCTTGCTATTGCTTCCATAGACTTAAGATTCTCAGAAAGCCATTTTTACTCCTGTTCTGCCGGTAAAATACCGGCTGGGTGGCAACCCTAGCCACGAATACAATATATGGGCAAGGGGCACATTCCCAGTCCCTGGCCACATTGATTATAAGGGGCTAGATTGGATTTTTTTTGTCACAGGTGAGGTCATAAACAGGAGACACCAGAGTTACTTTATAAAACACATCTTAATTGTTGCATTTTCTTTCAGTTCTGCACAATGTTTATATCATTTTACATCCTGCTTATTCGCTACATTCTCATCGATGTTTAGAAGGCCTTTAATTAAATTCTGTATGTACACACTGTTCATATGTTTTTATAATTTTATACAATTACAAAGCTAACGGCGTCCCTTAAACTGTTTGTGTACAAAAATAATCAAAGGAATTTAGCATTATTAAAGGGGTTAAGGTAGGTGCCAGAGCTACTAAAAAGATCACTCTAGGCATCCAACTTTCAGTGTTTAACAGAACTCTACATATGATCTCTTCCCAGGCTCCTATAAAAAGCTGGAAACATGCACCACATAACAGATAAACCTAATAGAGTGCCACTTACCTAGATAAATTACGTTACGCCGTCTTGCACCAGTTTTAAAGGCTTCCGTTTTCCTGTAACCCTAAAACACAAATGAAAGGGCTTGTTATACCTCAGAATTATTTCATCTCTGGAAACACAAATCACTCCGCTCCCCCCACAGCTATTTGGAGAGAGAGATTCACAGGGCAGCATTAAAAGGGCCCTATGGCCGGTACAGGCGTGTATGCTTACTAAACCGCAGAAAAGTCATAAGATTGATTTACTTTTCAAAACTTTACAAAAATGTTTAAAACAAAAACAAACAAACAATCAAGCTAACCTTGCTTTGAGTAAAAACACCACGGTATGAAGCCTGGGTCAAACCAGCAAACTATATACACTACCAGACCAGGCGAGCCAATAAAAACAATAAAAAGATTCCTTTCCCTTTAAAGCGCTCACACCAGCCGTAGGGCGGCCGCAGAATGGAGAAAGAACCTTTGTGAAAGTCAAGCATTCCACCAGTTTCCATGGTGATGGCACCACTTTTAGACTTGCCCTGTCCGCTCTCTGTATGGAGAGTGACTCACACCATCTGAATGTTTAAAAAGGCATCAGTTTCTATTAAACTGTATATACGGAGAATGTCGCCCACAATGTAAATCCAGGAATCCTGTCCCGCCGGGATCAGCAGCATCAGAGAAATATTTACTTTCAGATCCCACCGCACCCGGCAGACTCCGCTTTGTCGTTTAACTCAATCAGTTATAGCTCTGCCACAATGTATCTGTGGCCTGTGTGATGCAGCCAACCAGGGCAGTCTTCCAACATCCATCCACTTACACAGTGAAACCATTCCTTATAAACCACTGCCCGTGACCACAGATCCACGTCACCACAACCAAACCAGGTCAGGTGAATACATCCTACAGGCACTGATCATCCAAGCATTGATTATACAAGCAATGTCCAAGGCCCGAGGGCCTCTGCTTGGACAGCTCAGTGGTAGTTAAGTGGTAAGTAACACCAAGACACAGCTATGACTAGGCATGTTCACTGTTTGCACTATACCAGTGACAGCATGCTTTAAATAATGCATGGAGACTACAAACATACACATCTGCTACTAATCCACAGATTAGCATTTTGTGCCAGTTTTTCTATACATTTTGCACTGTTTTCTGCGATTTCACACATTCACCCCTTATTGACTTCTATCACTAGAGGGCAGCACGGAGACATACACCGGTACATCTTTCAATAGATACCATTCAAGAACCTTATCCCCTCTCGAAAACCCATTACAAGACATGAATGTTTCTATATAAAATGCTTCTAATTTGCATTTAAAACCAGAGACTTAAAATTAAAAAGGCAAGCTCAAAATATGTATTTATGTGTATATATATATATATATATATATATATATATATATATATATATATATATATATATATATAATAAATCTGACTTCCACATTTATTTAAAATTAAAAACAAATACTTTCAGTGTAAAAATAAGTATTAGACAAAATACTTGTTTTTGCCCGGAAAAAAAAATCAATAAAAAAAAAAAAAAAAATCACACATTCACCGTGCTATAACCACTGCAGGGATTCTGGGTAGGCCTATGCAAATAAAAGAACATTTGTATAACATTTGAACTGTGCCAAAACGGCACCATTCTCACACAATTATCACATGTACACACACACACACACAAAGTAATTTACACCAGGGAATAAAAACAAATGCATCGGTCGAGCCAAAATTAAAATCGCTCTCGCTATTGCGCCATCCCATTCTGGCAATAATTAATAAAACAAGAAAACCATTTAGACAGATTTAAACATAATGCGAAGGATCGTATTTATTGTAAAAATGGCATTATTTATACACCCCGCCCAGTGACTCCATGTTGGAGGATGTGACATCAGCAAATGGGAAGAGCCAAAAGTGTAAATGGCAGAATCCCATGGAGGAAGCAGACAAATAATCCAGTAATAAAACTTGTTCTCGGTTTGTTATCAGTGGGGCTTTGTGTAAGAAAGTGCTGGATGTACAGATGACTTTAGATGGTGTCCTGGGAGGCAGCTCATGTCATGTTTAGCTAATAATCTAAACGAAGCTTATTTATCCACAGCATATTTCCAGGCGTGTTTAAAATAAGCAGAGGAAAGTGTTTATTCTATCAGAGACAGATGAGCTGTCCTCGGCATTTCAGGAGATGTACAGTCCTTTGTGTTACCAAGTAACGTTATCAGGAAGAGTTTATTTTATGGAGATTTCTGGAAGGAAGGAAGTGTACTCCTTTTTGAAATGTTATAATTATAAATATTTACCTTGATTGATAGCAATATTCTCTCTAAACCAAAAACAAAAAAAATGTATATTTCCTCACATGTAGAGAGGACAGTTCTGCAAATGTAATAATAATGACTTGTGGAAAGGGTACAATTTGAGATGTTTTTGTTCTTTTAAAAGATTCTAATTCTGGGATAAACGACTACAGCAGCCAGGGGTTAAACACCATGAAAAACGAGTTTGTTATTGTTTGAAGCTCAGTCTTATCTCTAATGTGACCACATTAATCATGTTCAATGTCTTATAACAGTCATGAAAACCTAATCTACAAGCGGCACACAAACCCTGCAACCTTAGAACATAATTCATCAAATTATCCGGGACTGGTCACTTTAGAAATACTAACAAACCGGTCTGCGATCTTAATTCATTAAATAATTATATGTTCCACTACTTCCCTTATGGAATAAAGCCCTGTATGTTGACCATGGGGAGGAGGGATGTTAAACACACATTGCCACTTTGATTACCTGCACCTGACCCTTTTGGTTTGATGAAGCAGCCGGGAGAGTGACAGATTTCATTATGCAAGAGGCATTAAGTCCATCTCCCACACTCCAATGACAGAGGCTCAGCTGGGGGTCAACTGCCGAAAAACATCACGGAGGTCAACGTATAGAGGGAAAGCCCAGAGGTGCCCCCTTCCTTTCACTGCTCAGGGAAGTAGCAGCTTCAAGAAACAATTACCACACTATATCTTTTGAACAGTAGATCATAGAAGTTAAAACAGGAATAAATGGCCACGAATATATATAAAAAAAGTACTATTGGAGTAAAGTCCCTCAATAAAAACTTTTTTTTTTTTTTTTAAAAAGAGGCCCAAATAGTCCAAAAATGTCTCTCCTTAACTGTATTATGTGAAACATTAGTGCAAAAAAAGTGATTTGTATAATTGAAAAAACGTGCAAAATGGTGCAATAATACTTGCGATACCACACTTAAACGCAGCCTTCTGGAAACACTCTCCAGAATGCTTATTAAACGATATATATAGCAAAAGAACAGAATGGCGCAGAATAGTGGGTCCCTTTAAGAAATGAAAACCACAATAATAGTGCAATATTGTACAAAACGGGAAACGGTCTATGTATATACTTGATACACTCACAAACGATCGTGAGGAATGATCATATCAAACGTGAAATCTTCAAAGTGATTTTAATATGGGGTCTGGAAAAGATGATAAAAATGTGTGTAGGACCAATGGGCAGGGTAAGAGGTAACCCCCTGCTATACAAAAACTTACAAGATAAAAATGTATAAACAGCAAATAGTCCACTACAAGAGGACGACGGGACAGAAATACGACCGTAAAAAGGAGGCTGGAAACAGCCGAAAAACCCAGTCCGTGGATCAGAAAGAAGAAAACAGCAGCCGCCGGTATTTTTGACTCACAAAAACACTGTTCAACTGAAATGAGTTGGAAATAGTTTCATGTTTTAGCTTTCGGATTCGTGTCAAAATAGTAAAAACCCAAAACATCTGTTTCCTGAGAGAAGGAAAGTGAATTGTTATAAGAGAGAAACCGCAGCTCTGGCCGGAGTTTATTTCCAGGAATACAAACCAATACCAGTCCCACCCCACATGTTACGCGGCTAGACGCTGGCAGAGGGGCATCTCGAAAATAAACGCATCCCTCTCAAAATCGGACACTACCATGAACACTGGGCAGTTTAAATTATTGCAAAAAAGCTGAAACCTAAATGAACAACTTTCATTACAAGATACTCGTGTTAAGATAGAATAGCCTTTCAAATCTTGTCTGACTACTCGCTGCAAACAATGGTCTTGTTACCTAGATCTCTTTGAAGATACATTGAGTGAATGAGTCAAATGTCTCATCCAAATCTAATTGAAACTAAAGCAGGATGCGTACAGGAAGCTGAAAGAAAAGAAAAAAAAAAATTGGAAAAAATATGATCCAGCATGCTCCGCCCCAGGCTCAGATCTTCAGATTCTTCATGTACAGCTGTACACTGAGAAGTGTGCATTGCCAGGAACTGTCCCGGTGAAAATAAGGACTGCACTCGGCATATGTGATGACAACGTTTGAAAAGTGTCAGTTTTTATATGTCATTTATTTATTTTTTGTTACATTTTTTTCACATAAGTCTGTACCAGCTATCCGACCATGTGAATAGTGATTTCATGTGATTGGATAATGCTGTTGTGGTTCAGAGCTTTAATTGCTACAGAAGACTTATTATCTAATCTACTAATCATGATCCAGGATTTGTCCAGGCAGTACATAATCTGATCTGTTAGAAGCAGCACACAGTCCACTCCTTTCAATATATTCCTGCACGGCCTGGCACTTGGGGAGGTTACGTGTACGTTTACAGAAGAATGTGTTGGCCAGAGTAGTAAATACCTGAAATGACCTACCAGTGGAGTAGCGAAGGCACCCAATGTAAAGGAATATAAGCCAAAAAAGGCAAATAAGTCGGATCTCAATATGCAGATTAGAAGAGACATAAGTTGTAACAATATAATAATAATAATACAAATAGTGTAATGTGGCAGTGATTATTAGGACGGATGTAGACAGAGGTTTTGCTGCCTGCAGAATGCATAACGCTCCTTACAGGGCTTAATTAATTTATGTAGCATTTAGGAGCCAGGGAAATTCTATAGAGCTCTATGTAAAACAATTAAAAAACAGTTCAGAGCCAGCAGCTTATTGTTAAAATAAAGTGGTTCTTTAATATAAGCAAAATATTTGTTTTAAAAGGAGAAAGCCACTGATCTTGACGCATATGTTGGTGATTAACCTGAATGTTGTACAGTTTTTTTCCCCATACAAATGTTCGTAACAAAGACTTTCATAGTTCGCTACTTCAGCTGCCTCTTTTGTTCAAATATAATCTTGCAAGAGGATCAGTGCAGATGAACTGGGTTCTAACGCACTGATCATTTACAGTAAGGGTTTCACTCACAAGCCGATAACTGCTTAGCTTTTTAGTTGGGTCTTTTTTGACAGTCGTGATAGTAGGCGCAAGACAGTGAGGTCACTGGTAACATCACGGACATCTTGCGATGTGTGTATAGAACATCCTCAATGATCTTTACGGTTAACCCCGGCGGACATGCTGTATTTATTCAGTTTTTATTTTACTCCACGCCCACAAAGGGTCATACAATGACACGTGTGCAGTCCCGACGCTCCAACAGCAGGTTCCCAACGATGCCACACATCACAGCTACATCACAGTAACAGTGATTTATTTACTCTATACAGTATTCACATTGACTACTGTTTTTCATGAGTGCAGAGAGGCTTTAATATATATGTTATTGTCCAAAATGATCAGTTATCCAATATATTTCTGGTTCCAAGCATTTTGGTTAAGGGATGCTTAATCTGTACCATGAAGGCCGGGTGAATTTTAATACAAGGCATTCTTCATGTAAAATACTTGGAACTAAATCATACACAGAAAAAAAAAAAAAGAACATAAAACTAACTCATCCAAAATAAATTGTTTTTCACATAAATCTGAAAAAAAAGAAAAAAGAAAATGCAATTATCAGCACAGTGCCAAGTTTTCCTGCACGTAGCCTTGTGAGGCACAGGCTTGCACACCCAGTACTATACTATGGGGAAGGGAAAGACATAACATGATCATGTAAACACTGTGCAAACACTGTGCAGAACAGCCAATTAAAACAAACATGACCGGGTCTAAAACCAAAACATATCCTAATAGGGAGATCCGGACACACAGCATCTCACTACTGAGAATACTTGTTCGTCTAGGTGTGACAGTACGTGGGCATACAGCATATCCTTGTAGACAACTAGACAGAGATTAAGGAAGGCTGTGTTCTTAAAGGCACATTAGATCTTTACATTGTTATTGCAAAGTCTCCATGGATTACATTGGACGGCCAATCACAACCTATATTAAAATGGCCGATCACAGCAGATATATTTCCTGTGTCAGAGTGATGTCATAAACAGGAGACAGATATTTTTTTGCTTACTTTAAGCATTAGTTTGCAATTCTGCTGAAACTATGTATAGCTTTCGTTATACACTGAAAGTTTTTAAACACAATAAGACCATTTATGCTACAATTGGCCTGTAGCAAAGGGGAAATGTTACTGCACAAGGTGCAGATCACATAAAACTATAGGATTTAAACAAATACTGTTATGAAAGAGACAAAGCATTTGGTGGTGCCAGCGTTGGGACACTGGTGTGGCACCAGGACCCACCGACCGAGTACAGAATAAAAAGGACATATTGTTTTCGCTGCTGGAGGCAGAAAACTTCCTGTATTTACAGCATCACCGAGTTAATCAGGGTATTTAACAAAAGGGAATTTTGTGCATAGAAACATAGAATAGGATAAGAACCAGTCAGCCCAGCTACTCTGACCAATTTTCTGAATACTTCCATTAGTCCCCAGCCTTATCTTATATCTAGGAAAGACTTATGCATATCCCATCCATGCTCAAACTCACTCATTGTATTAACCTGTAATACTTCCTGATATTACTTTTAAATCTTTGCCCCTCTAATTTCAGACTATGTCCTCTAGTTGTGGTAGATTTTCATCTTTTAAATATACTTTCCTCCATTATTGTGTTGATTCCCTTTATGTATTTAAATGTTTCTATCATATCCCCCCTGTTACGTCTTTCCTCCAAGCTATACATGTTAAGATGCTTTAACCTTTCCTGGTAAGTTTTATCCTTCAACCCATGAACCAGTTTAGTAGCCCTTCTCTGAACTCTCTCCAGAGTATCAATATCCTTCTGGAGATATGGTCTCACCAGCGCTCTGTACAATACTCCAAGTGAGGTCTCACCATTGCCCTGTACAATACTCCAAGTGAGGTCTCACCAGCGCTCTGTACAATACTCCAAGTGAGGTCTCACCAGCCCTCTGTACAATACTCCCAGTGAGGTCTCACCAGTGCTCTGCACAATACTCCAAGTGAGGTCTTACCAGTGCTCTGTACAATACTCCAAGTGAGGTCTCACCAGTTCTCTGTACAATACTCCAAGTGAGGTCTCACCAGTGCTCTGTACAATACTCCAAGTGAGGTCTCACCAGTGCTCTGTACAATACTCCATGTGAGGTCTCACCAGTGCTCTGCACAATACTCCCAGTGAGGGCTCACCAGTGCTCTGTACAATACTCCAAGTGAGGTCTCACCAGTGCTCTGCACAATACTCCCAGTGAGGGCTCACCCAGATGTATGCAATGTCTAACGGGACATTTCAGGAGATCTACTGCAAACACACAGAACGCTAGTTATACACGACCGCTGCAATGCAAATAAGGTTTGTCCCTTGTCCCAGAATAATACAGGACTAAAATACACACTCTCCTCGAGTCTTGTGCACCATACAGAAAATACTGTTTAACCAGTCACTTAAAAAAGAAAACTCAAAATCTGTTTGTCATGTAGATAATACACATCATAGGTGGTAAAAATAAATGAAACATCCCATATTCTATTTTTGCAAATCTTCCATCCCTTGCTGGTGTGACAGACACTGATCTGACAGAGGTTCGCGCTAGTTTCCCTAAAAACATGGCCGCTATGAAACTACTTTAACCACAGAGCTTTCAACTTTGCATAGGTCCGATGTTAAAAATGGTTGACAATAAAGGACACTTTTAGTATTAGGGTTCAGGGGGGAAGGGGGTAATTTTAGGGGGCGTTAGGGAGATGTACGTTTGTAAGCGCTGACAGTTCATCTTCACCGCTGACAGTTCAGCATTCAAACTAACACGCTGAACTGTCAGCGGTGAAGCAGCCGCGAAGAAGTGTCCTAGACCCTAAATTTTAATAATCCCCCCAAAATTAGTTTATTAAAAAGCTAAAGAAGTAAAATGAATAAATAAACCTTGAACAAATAAAGACATGTGTATGTTAAAATGTCAGCTTTAATGTTCATTTTTCTCATTTTAATTTCAGATTGGAGTGAGCCTTTGATGTGTAAATGTGTTACTTTCCCAAATAAAAAGAGGCAGACTGGACTACTATTAAGAGGAAGAAATGGTTCCCACAGACACCTTATAAAAGCAGAGAACGTCTTAAAGGTGGATTGTTTTCCTTCAAACATAGAAGGTGTTTGCTTGTGTCCATTACATCTAAACCATACATCAAGGCTTGCCTAGATGAAGCGGTGCACGGAAAACTAGAAGAGCGTGGGAGAAGTTATATTAAGAAAATAAATCTCTACAAAGGGAATTGAAATCATAAATAACGAGGAGGAAGGTAGTGAAAAGCCTAAGAAGGTTGATTAGGTATCCAGGGATTTGATTCACTGTGTTTCTAACTCATTCTCTGGAGCAACGCGAGGGGTATGAAGCAAACTGACAGCCTGGGATCTGGTCTGGCGTATAGAGAAACACATAACAACGGTAAAGAAAAACAGAAAAAAAAACCACACTGATTTACAAGAAAGCCAAGTGTCTGGCACGGCAACCTGCACAGTTTATAATGTTTTCTCTGCATTTGGTGAACACATGAAATCTCCCATTAAAAATAATAATTTTTTCAATAAATACAAATTTTCAGGACACGTTAAAAAAATAAATAAATATATATATTCCAAACCCGGCTAATTAGCCATTTATTTACTGACATTAGTGAACCAGTTTTTAGAAGATAACATGTTCCTCAAAATGTCTTTGTCCGGAAAAATCAGTTCCCAAGGACAGAAAGATAAGGGGTTTGACTTGTAATGCGAATTAGTTCTGCAAGATTCACACACATAAAATAAACATGAAAATTAATTGGTAACCAGGCCGGTACCAGGTCTGTGGGATGGGATTGGTAGGGGTTAGCAGACTATTGTCTAAATGGACAGTGTGTATAAGGGATGGTGACAGAGCTGAACCCCAGTAAGCATAAAGGTCCCATGTACCCACCACAATCAATGTGCCTTTAAGTGGGATTTTACCACCTAAATTGCACTGAACTATTGATGTGAGGCAGATCCATAAGGCCCCTATGCTTTAATTCTCCAGGTATAGAAAAAAACATTTTTACTTTTTTTCAGGACAGGTACACTTTAAGAATGGTTCCCAAACCAGTCCCCACCACGTATACTTATATAAATACAAGTAGCACATCCCTAAATCCTGGACTGTTGGAGCGGGAGGAAGGGCCACGAGGACCGGTTTGGGAAGCACTGAGCTTCTCTTGATATAGCTGTGATCAGCCAAGTCCTGCCCCAGGATCCCAAAGAAATCAAGCCGTATACCAGGTTGCTGTTGTGATGGGTTCAGAGGAGGACAAAGTGTTAAATGTCCCCCCCCGATCTGACTAGTGTAACACTAATAAGAGGTACGGTACGGGTGCATAAAGCCCGGAGACTCCTTTACACGTTAGGAACCTTGGGAGAGAACTGAACAGGGGATCATGTTTTGCTGCATGTAATCTGATAATACCTGGATGAGAACGCTATGAGACAGTGTGAAGGGCACGAAGTAAGTCTGTCACTTACCAAAAGGAGAGGCCCACATCCCAAAAACACAGAGCACAGCATAAAAGGCTGCACAGCCCTGCCCGCACAGAGGTAAACAGAGCCAGGCAGGAGCGAGTTAGCAGCCTGGTGTATGCAGCGCTCCATGCCAAAGGCCATTGGCTCCCACCCAGCTGGCACCAACAAGAGTTTCAGGAAAGCACAAGGGGGGGGTAGGCCTCTTAACCCTCAACACAGAAAACTGCAGCAGAATACCGACTACTGGAAAGGAAAATCTAACCCGTCAAACTGAAAACTATCTCTACCTTGGATTATAGGCAGTAATAATAATAATAATATACATATATACAGATCTTGCATCAAAGTGATAATAAAATCCAGACTTTTATTGCAAAGATCAGGTATACTGTATACCTCTTACTTACCCTGCATCATCTCTAACAGGATCAGAAATAGAACTCCATAACAGGGGTAGAAAGCAGAGAAAGGCACACAAATGTAACAAACTGTGACATAATCAGGAGCGATGCTGTGCGCACATGCGTTGGGAGTGTGCGTGAGCATGTGTGCACCCGTCCATACCTATGGTACAAAAGCCTGCTGGGAAGGCTGGGTGCCAAAGTCACATGACAGGGAGAGGTTAGCGATGATCTGTAATTTATCTCAGAAATGCCAGATCCCATTCTGGAAAGAAGAAAAAAAATCTACTTTCCATTCATACACCCATTGGAAACAAAAGTTCTATATAAATTGCCCCAAACTATTAGCAGCCATTTTGGGGGCCATTACTTGTTCATCTTCTTGATATTATACAGACACATTGACATCTGTTTGAAAAACTCTGCAGTATGAACACCACACAATAAGATCTTGTATAACATCTAAACACAAGCAACATGTCCTTAAATTAGATCATCGTTATAATAACATTTTGTAAAATCTGAAATATAAACACTAGTTTAATTTAAAGTAAAAAATGACTGTGAAAGGATGCAGCACAGTGAAGAAAAAACGCCAGCCGTCTATTTAATCTTGATTTTAACATATGAGAATCCATAAACACACAGATGGGGTTAGGAAGTAATCAGCGAGACGAGAAAGCGTTGCCAAAATATACTCTGGAGCTTCCAACAGAGCAAGGAAGGGAAACGAAGATTAAACATCACACAGCAAAATGCCAGGAAGCTGCTTATCAGCCTGAAGAGCTGCACTGGAAACACTGCTCTGGAGTTAATAATTGTGCATCCATTAAGGACAATAAATAAATAAATACCCATTTATCTTTTACAAGCAGTTAATCAGAGAAGCTGAGCTGGTTATAATCTAGAGAGTTATGAACACAACCAAATGCCTCCATACTAGAACTAGCAATGGCCGCTACAACTCCCATTACCCTCAGCAAGTGATGAAGCCTGACTGTCCAAGGCTACACATTTGACGGAGATGCATGAAGGAAAGTTTTAGCATGCCCACAATGTGGCTGTACACAGTGCGGGTAGTGCCAGGCTGGACTGGCAGAGATTTGCAGTGTAAGTTGGTAACACTTCAGAATTACACACTACATTCAATGCAAAACCAGCCCTGTGATGTATTTATTAACATGCAAAAAGTGCAGACTACCCAAACATTAACACAGGGAACATCTTTCTGCTATTGAAAGCAATAATAAGAAAGAAAGAGGGGGGGAATTGAGTTTGGAGAAAAAGGTAAAAGATACCCCCAATATAATCCAGAGGATGTTAAGGCTTGACACAGAGCATAGTCCAGGTCTCAGAAAGGATAGGGTACCGCTCATCCCTGGTAAACTTCCTGGAGGCCAAATGGACTAGAAAACCCAAGGGGTTAGATTCTAAATTTGATGTACTTTGCTCTGTATAAAGCCTATATTTGCCCTATTCAACAGATACTTAATTATTATTATTATTTATTTTTGTATACAATAGAAGATACTTTGAAGCAGCAGTCTGGTATTAGACTCTGCTTAAGCATTGTATCTGTGTATCTGTTGTGATTTAGTTTATCATTCACGGTTATGGGCGTCTGCAGTGCTTGTTTTACCTTCCCACACTTGTTGTGTGATTAGTTAACTTATTGCGCTATGTATATATGGATCACTTTGCTCAGTAACCTGCCACCTACAACTCAGGGCGAAACGCGTCAGGTGGTATGTCCAGTGCACCATGTGTCTGTCTGTGTAACTAGCCTGAATTGTAACTACAGGACACGAATTAATAAATGAATCGTTTTGTTTGCTCTGTCTTTAACACAAACATTTGTACTTTCAAATCCTAATTGAAAGTGACAAAAAGCAATTGAAAACAGGAAAAGGGTTCATTTAAAAATAAAAATGATGTATATATATATATATAATATAAATTGCACAAAACGAAGAGCACTTCACAGCATTAAAGCTTTTGAAATTGTAATACAGAAGATTTCAACCCCCTCAGGATACAGCAGTAAAACACAATGACAAATACAAAATATTTTACATCCATGCAAAGCCGACCTCAAAAATGCCATCCATTTTCACATGCAAAGTGCTGGAAGCCATTTTACAATAAAAGGTTGCCGTATTACTAAGTGACTCACTCCCGATCACTGACCTGAAATATCCTGTGTCCTGAGGGCTTCCAAAATACATCTAGGAACCCTGCCTATCACAGCAAAGGATATTGCGGAAAAACAGGGAATAAGGCAGCAGGTTTGGCAGTAAAAATGGAAATGACTACAACATTTCAAATAGTGGAACGTTAGGTAATGAAGAATATATTGATGCTGGGCATCTTTGGGGGTTGTAGTATTGCTGTCTGTGCAAAAATCAACCTTACATTTATTCCCCCCCCCCCCCCCATAATCAGTTATCTGCCTTGCCTGAGGCCAGGGTTTTGCAAGGTCCAAATTCTCAATCGCAGAAAGGAAGCACAGGCTTCTTGTGTAAGTCTCAGCAATGGAAGAGAAGCGACAGAACGTGCAAATTTTACCAGAAACACATACTGGATAAGTGGACAGAGTCCGAGCACAAAAGCCAAACTATTTACCCCTTTACTTAACTCTGCCCTGCAAAGAGTTCTGAAGACTCAAACATGTTAGCAAATGCATAAATTAAGAAAAAGAATTGTTTAAAAATGTGTCTGTGGTGTCTTCTGTTTATGACATCATCTGTGGATCGATAAGCAAATTAAGTTGCAGTGGAAAATATACAATTTGCATATCAAGACACAGGTGATGTCACAGACCGGTGACACTAGAGACATCTTTCTCTAAACCCTTTCTGTCTGTAGGACAGTATAGAAGATTCTTTGCTTAACAGTTCACGGCCCCCCTTCTCAAGTGAAAAGACTGTCTTTGCAGGAGGATAAATGAGCATTTGGAGGCACATGACCGTTTATCCGCTCACCGGCAGCCATGATGACGCGGCTCGTGCAGTGAAAGGCAATGGGACAAACCCACGTGCTCATTGGCGGAGAGCGTGCCGATACTGCCAGCATCCAGATGAGCTCTGCCTTAGAAAGGAGGCAGTGCTCAGAGTAAAACTGCAAAATAAAAATGTTACCAACAAGGACAATCCGGCATCGAGATTAATTTATGTATTTGCCAACAGAATGTGTAGATCACTTTTTATTCTCTACATTAATATTATTAACAAGATTTAGGTTGACAGAGTCCCTTTAACACTGCAATAAACAATGGTAAAATATAGTAAAATCCAACAATATGGGAACAAAAGTAAAAGAAAAGCAGCTCATGGTTTGAAAATGAATAGACATGACAAGTATTAGCTTGCTCCCAAAAGATGTATTAAATCCCTGATATTGACAATCTGGTGAAACGCACAGGGATTTAATGTTAATGACCACTGCATAAAGCAGATACAGTGTTCTCACTGCCTGCTGCAAAAACAGATATAATCTCTACACACAACACAGTCCTCTCCACTTCAACAAGCACAACATCCTGTTTACAGCAACAAAAGTGCAAGAGTGTTCATATCAAGCCCTATAACTCTCAGTCCAACACCTCCTCATGGCTTTACAATGACCCGTCTGTCAGGAAGGGGAAAGATCAAAGTGAAAAGCGCCAGGCAAGGTTCATGCTTCATACAGTCTTAATCTGTAAAATACAAGTCCAGACCATTTAACAAGTACCCGTATCCCAAATGATACCATGACCAATCTTTCCATTATATTACCTTGTAAGTACTGACATGGGGGGGATTCTGTCAAAGCTTAAATACATGTGGTAAGAACTAAAGTATGGTGTAAAATTACACTTTCAGACATTAGAATCGCACAGTGTAGAATTAAAGGTACTCCATCACAAAGAATAATAAATGTGTGTTTGTCTGCTAGTTAATAAGGTGATTTCGTCTCTGCAGAGTACCTGTTTGAACGTGGTTCACGGCCTTGGTCCCAAACGAGTTTTTAAACAGAGGGCAATTGGTCATTTTAGGTCATCACTGACTAGGCACCAGTTTTATTTGACGTTTTACCTAGTTATTTTTGGGGGCCAGTGAAATGGTATGTCCACAGTATTATATTGATAATGGTTTAACCCCTTCGTGACGTTAGGACGTTCTATGCCGTCCTGACTTTAAGTGCCTTAAAGTCGTTAGGACGGCATAGAACGTCCTTTGTTAAACAGCTCATCGCGGCTCCCCGCAATGAGCTGCTTTCGGATCCCGCTGCTGGCACTTGTAGCGGGATCCCACCTGTCATCTGAGGCCACTTAGAGTGGCCTCAGTCCGACAGGAAAAATGTAGCCGGTGCTCAAAGCTACATTTCTCTAAATCGCGCCGTGCCCGCAACTAACCCCTTCATGACGCAAGCAACTAGCGTCATGAAGGGGTTAACCAGCGGTGTGTTACTTCATTATTTACTTTTATTCCATCCTGGAGCAGACAATCATTTGAGGCCGGCATTACCGTCAATGCCATCATGGTATCTTATCATGGAACGTCATGAATTAAAACCGCTTATTGTTTTTAACGTAAATTACATGATAAAAATAATGGTATGTAAAGAAAGCCCTTGTTATTCCAAATATATATATATATATATATATATATATATATATATATATATATATATATATATATATATATATATATATATATATATATATATACACACACACCTATACCCACACACACACTGTGTGGCCACAGTAAATGAGAAAGAGGAAAATAACAGCTAAACACAATCACTGAAGATATATTAAAACAGACAGTGTCCTGAACAGTAGAACATGGCCAGAACAGTCGTGTCACCACGGTAGGGCACAACCGGGAGTGGACTAGTGTCTACAAAACACTGCCAAATTCTTCTCCCTATTGCTGAAAACAGAACTTTGCATGTCACCTCCTCATCTCTCTGTTTTCTCAGAAAGTTGTGACATATGGGGCAAGGGCCATGACATATACACTACTGCTGCCAGCACAGGGGAGGGGTTTTTATAATCCAATCCAATGCCCAAGTAGTAGAACCATATCTGATGACATCATTCCCATGAGGAGAGAAAGTAAAAGTATAAAATAACATTTCTGCACTATAAAATAACACACTGAAAACAGAGACGTTAGCAAATTAAAAATAACAAACTGTCATTATAAAAAGTTTAAAAAGTGAACTATTCCTTAAAACACAATTTTTAAAAATGATGATATTTAACAAAGACTGACATCTAAAGCAATGTGAGTTTTAAAGAATACCATGTAAGATATTAAAGTGGTTGCTCTGTACAGAGATCTTAGCTGAACAGTAAGAAGCTTTCTATTGAATTAATTTTTCTCACCCATTTTAAGCTCAACATGAATCTGTACCAAATGAATATGTTTCGACAGCCAAGCATCTGATTAAAGCATTCGGTAATTGGTTTAATATGTGCAACATGGATTTAAAAGTCACGTTTGCTGCATACTAATCTGGGTTTAAAGGACATACCAGCCCACCACAACATGAAATAAATCAAGCTCTTAGGTATATACTTTCCGATTATAAGTAAAGCAATGACAATACAATTACTAAACCTAAATGTTTAACCTTTCTGTAGCTGCAGGGAGATCCTGCTGCCCTGTCACACGTATACAAGCTGCGCTGTCATGACAAGTGTACAAATCGCACAATCTGGAGGCAGCAGTTCAGGTAGCTTGGGTCGGAGTGTCAGTGATCCGAACCAAGCGGAGGATAAGATGTTGGCCCCTGCACAGGCAGCAATAAGGTCAAATATTGAAATAGTTTGTGTTGGATTGCTTCCTGGCAATGGGAAATCATATGCCTCAGAGATTTAAAGATTTATTTAACACAATGGAACTGTTCTAGGTCTAATCCTGATTCCTTCAGCCAGTTTTTTTGCTCTTGCGTCTGGACAATATATATAATAGGCTTTATACACACAGGAAAAAAAGGCAACTTTTTGTTTGGTGCAGATAACGCCAGAGAAGGAGTGGCAGAGAAATAAAGTGATCTAGGGGGAATGCTGTGACTTTTTGTTATACATGGTCTCAGACACAATTCTTAAACCATAATTACATCACTATATTTTTTGCGCAAGACACACATTGGCATTTTTCTGTCGGAAATCGTTTTATACATGGGGTAGACAAGAATTATGGTGCAATTGTATTACATTTGTGACAGAAACACTGTTATACAATGTTGTGGAGGGCATGACAATTTTCCTGTGACTTTAGAACCACACTAGGGTTAAATTAATGGTCTGTGTTCAGATAAGTTCACAGGTTTTAAATGTAGGTCTTTTTATAACTTTATGGTACTGCAGACGTGGTAACGGTAAACGCATGCACAGGATAGGCACAAGGCTATCCTAGAACTGGGGCTAATAAAATTATTCTGAAATTTGGGCAGACTAGATGGACTGAATGGTTCCTTTCTGCCGAAACATTCTATGTTTACTTTTTTTATGTCCAACAATCAAGTACTGATCACCTCTCAAATTTAGGACTCATCAAGCCCCAAGGTGATGTCATCAGCAAGAGACACGACAGAAAGACTTGAAACAGTCCCTTTTCCTGCTTTGTAATATACTCCTAACATCTATCTTCACTAACACCCTCTCTATACCTAGTTTTTCACCCGTACCTCATTCTCGCTAGGTTTTATCGTGTAATCAAAATGTTAAGAAAACGAACTAGGGATTAAAGAAAATACATATACATATATATATACACACACACACACACACACGCTATTATAAAAATGAATAGAAAGTGAACACAGCAATAGACAATTAAATTGTAATATAGTTATGAAAAGTAAGGAATAACAATCAGATAAGGCTTTATGGGTAGTCAATAACTAGCTAAACTAGGTCTAAAGATAAATTGTTTACATGCTGCTTTTATTGTCTAAGAATTACTATTTGTACCAATATTGTATCCACATTTCACAGTCTGCTTTAATAAAGAACCTTTCCACAAATAAATACAAGTTTTAAATTGTTATATTGATGGGAGTGGGGAATATTCTTTGTTTATTTGAATCAATAATATTTGGAAATAGCAAATATTATATTTTGAGAGAAAAAAATATATTTATTTTTCCAAAGTACAAAAATAAAGAACTACAGGCGAAAACTACATGCTGAGCAAAACGTATTACACTTTACAATATTCCTCAAGGTTAAAATGCTGTCTTCCAAGAGCTGATCTTCACTGCAAGACATGTAGGAAGTAAATATTCCAAACCAACCGAACACAGCAAGACTGAAGTTCCTGCCTTTCACTCTCTCAAAAAAACAAACAAAAGAAACGCGTGGGACAAGTAACCACTGTGTATACACAGGAAAAAGCAGCATTAGATTATAATAATCGAGGCACATATACTAAATATGAACTGAGTATTATTCATGTTAAAGAACAAACAAACTTTAAAAGGAGCTGTACCATCAAAAATGGGTTTTCAATTTTTCAGTGGAGTCTCCTGCTTATGACATCACCGGTCACTAATTTGCATATGATATGCACATTAACTTGTTTTTTAATAGGAAATGTGTAATTTGCATATCAAGACACAGGTGATGTCATAAGCAGCAGACTCCACAGACACATCTAAAAACACATTCTTCTCCTAATTCAGGCATTTACTTGCAGTTTTGCCAACACAATGTATATGGGATACAGTCCCTTTAACCCTGCAAATTTTTAAACAAAAAGGTGTTTAAATTAACCTTTTATTTATTCCTGGAGAAGGCACCATTAGGCATTTAGACATATTATGAACTCCATTAATCAGCTTGTATAGTCTACAAGGGACCTAGCAATCCTAGTCATCAAAACTAGAAATCAAATTCTCAATCAAGCAATAAACGGTATTATTTTAAGGTTATAAAAGTGATGCAGCACAAAAAAAGATCTAATTTATAAACACAATTGCAATTTTTTTTATACTTGGACACATAGTTCACCAGCGCAACCCCAGCACACACAGCCGAAGTTCACTTTATGCATTCACTTTGTGCGTGTCTTCTCATATAAAATCAGAAATGAAAAGATAAAATTGTAGTATTACGCAAGACTAAAAGGAAAGATCATCATAGATACAGAAAATACGAGAGCGGAGATAGGATAGAATTGTGCAAATAAATACAAAAGCTGTCGTAAGGTCAAAGTCCAATTAAGAGGCGTTTGAGAAAGTACTAGTTCTCAAACACGGTATAGCTTTGCAGCAGAGGTGGTAAACATTAATAAGGTTAGGGCAGGGCTCAACAAACTTCTGTAGTGTTTAGGACAGAATAATTCAGAAGCCAGCCTGATTATTTCTAGGAGCCAGGGAAATGGAACTTTCACTGGGTTCTACGCAAAACAAGCAAAAAAGTGAGGGATTTTAGGAGCCCTGGCTCAGGGGATGTGTCAAGCCCTGGAGTAGGGAATTGATCTAGGCATTATGAATGAAACGATTTAAAGTTTAAAAAAGGGTAGAAGAACATACAGACTGGACAAACCAAGCAGGTTACTTCTCTCTCTGTGTTGCAAAGCACAGCCTGGTATTCTCAACAACCAGCTATTGGTAATGTCAAAGAGATGGTAAACAAGATAAGTAAAATAATACTGTAATCCTAAAGTTACCTATGAAGAGAAGCTTCACAAACACCGAGGAGGCCAGAGTAACTAAGAGAAGACTTTCCTAATAATATACTGGAAAAGACAGGCATGAAACAAACATACTGCAAACAAGAATAATATAGTAAATAGCTGGAATATAATGTATCCAAGGAACCAGTCCTTACTCTTCAATTTAATGAAACATCAGGACAAGGTAGTGCACCGTGAGAATGGAGATGGGCACGCCCAATGCGGTCGGTTTTACCTGTACTGGAATATAAGGTGTTATTGTACATTGTGTTTACATGGTTTTAAGGACAAAAAAACCCCCAAAAAACCCACTTTTATTCTACTGTAGAGCAGTACGTTGAATTTGGGAGCTATTTTACAACTCAATTGTTACGCTTGCCATTAAGATTTTTTTCTGGCGCTCATACTTTTTTGGGGAGTTAGTCTTATACACTGGCATGTGCACTGGCAGACATGTTAGCCTTAACTACAAATGCCCACTGGTGCCTGGGCATCAGCGGTCGAATAGCTACATACAATACCGGTCACTTCGCCTGGAGTGTATCTGGGAGAAGTCAGTCTCTAAAATTAGGGAACCCATTAGATACACACAGCAGGCAGTGCCAATCTCTCTATAGTGATAAACCCCATCAAATCTACATGGCGGGTAACAAGACCGTGTGTAGAGGGCAGGCTACATGTGCCTCGTGCCACATACATTCGATGGGTGGGACACACTGGACATGGATGTTTAAACTAAAGATACCCAGACTACACTCTGATATACAACTAGCACCCGGTGTCATGAGACCAGAGAACACACTGAGTAGCCATTGGTGTATGATGGGGCAATAGACCCAGTGACAGTAGGACTGGTATGGGGAGGGTATGCTGGCAGTCGCATTATGATAAGGTGGTCATTTCACACTGCCAGTTCCTGATGTGTAAGTAGTGTAGAAGGGGGTGTCAGCCTTTATTTCTGCCCATTATGCTTCCTGTGCTCGGTGTGGTATTAAGAGGAGGGGCTGTCACTAGTTACCTGCCCCAGGTGTGGTATTAAGAGATAGGGCTGTCACTTGTTACCTGCCCCGGTGTGGTATTAAGAGATAGGGCTGTCACTAGTTACCTGCCCCGGTGTGGTATTAAGAGATAGGGCTGTCACTTGTTACCTGCCCCGGTGTGGTATTAAGAGATAGGGCTGTCACTAGTTACCTGCCCCGGTGTGGTATTAAGAGGAGGGGCTGTCACTTGTTACCTGCCCCAGGTGTGGTATTAAGAGGAGGGGCTGTCACTTGTTACCTGCCCCAGGTGTGGTATTAAGAGATAGGGCTGTCACTTGTTACCTGCCCCGGTGTGGTATTAAGAGATAGAGCTGTCACTAGTTACCTGCCCCCGGTGTGGTATTAAGAGATAGGGCTGTCACTTGTTACCTGCCCCAGGTGTGGTATTAAGAGATAGAGCTGTCACTAGTTACCTGCCCCCGGTGTGGTATTAAGAGATAGGGCTGTCACTTGTTACCTGCCCCCGGTGTGGTATTAAGAGGAAGGGCTGTCACTAGTTACCTGCCCCCGGTGTGGTATTAAGAGATAGGGCTGTCACTTGTTACCTGCCCCCGGTGTGGTATTAAGAGATAGGGCTGTCACTTGTTACCTGCCCCCGGTGTGGTATTAAGAGATAGAGCTGTCACTAGTTACCTGCCCCAGGTGTGGTATTAAGAGATAGGGCTGTCACTAGTTACCTGCCCCAGGTGTGGTATTAAGAGATAGAGCTGTCACTAGTTACCTGCCCCCGGTGTGGTATTAAGAGATAGGGCTGTCACTTGTTACCTGCCCCCGTGTGGTATTAAGAGATAGGGCTGTCACTAGTTACCTGCCCCCGGTGTGGTATTAAGAGATAGGGCTGTCACTTGTTACCTGCCCCGGTGTGGTATTAAGAGATAGGGCTGTCACTAGTTACCTGCCCCAGGTGTGGTATTAAGAGGAAGGGCTGTATCTCCTTACCTGCCCCCGGTGAGTCCGAGTCGCAGCACTGCCGCCGCTCTCGGTGTCACTCCGCTGACCTCTCACTCCGCGGTTGCTAGGGGCAGTGCGCGCGCAGACTGCTGGGAAAAGATCGTGACGTCACCAGGCGCCGCCCGGCACACGTTCGCAGCTCCCAACAAGTGGGCGGGGCCGTCTCCTCTCCCGCTGCTGGACAACAATTCCCAGCACGCTCAGCCACTCACGGTAACCGGCCTATTAAACTCTTTCACCCCTCAGGGCAGCACAAGAGGGATGGAGGTCATTGTGTCTCTGCTGCGAATGGCTGGCTGAGCATCATGAGAAATGCACCCAACCATTACAGGAGCACCAAAGGTTACTAACCTGTGTGCAAGCAGGTAACTGGACTCTGCTTGCACACAGGTGACTTACTTGATTACATATTATATACAGGTCCCTTTGCATGCATTTGAAGTGAGTTTGCAGAGTTATTGGAGGTGCAGAGAGAGAAGTGAATATAACCTCCCCCCCCTCCTTGTTACAGCAGGAGCCACAGACACTGTATAATTACAGGTTATTGAGACAGATTTATTAAATGAATCATTTAATATAATAAAAGCAGCTTTGCAGACATAGCATATGCTATAAGAAAATTAAGCTTCTGCTTATGGTCCTCAGTGCCCAAGGGCGTGGAAATGGAAAAGGGGGAAATGGTGGCCCCTGTGTCACCTGTGTTTTTTTGTTAGCTATGGCCCCCCAAACTCTATAACCCCGAATTCTTCTAGCTGCCAAATTTACCACATTATGCAACACCCTCCAGGCGGACACCCTCATGGTGCTCCTCGCTTGCCACAGGTGATGGTGAGGTATAGTAATTTTCTAAAAATGTGTTCCTTGTTTTTTCCCCTTCCTCTGGTCTCTTCACTCCTGCCCTCATTTCATTATTGCACCCACATCCCTTGCCACTGCACCCAGCAGCACCTGATTACACCCATATTACTTGCCGCAGCACCCACGGGTCTTTCCAGAGCTCTATGATTACATAGGATTTGCCCCAGCACCCAGATTGCACACGTCTTACCCCAGCACACAGATCATTTTTGACCAGTTTCATTCTCTCCATTCACAGTATAAAAAAAAGTTGATATGATTCAGTACCTTCTAGCTTCTTAATTAGTGGGTAATTGCTAAACTTTATTTATTGTTACACCTAGCTTTTTATTATTTTCATATGAATTCCTCCAGCACATTAAATGGAAAGACTGCCACATCAGAGGGTTTACTCAATGAAAAGAGATTTGCAGTAAAAGATAATTTTTCCAACCCGGCTAATCTGGCTTTAAGTTTGAAATAGATATATATAAATTCAAACCATTGGCACTCCGGTTAGCTCCCTTGTACTGCTACAGACACAGAGTTCATCAGTTAAGACTTTTTGAGGCGTGTGAATTAAAGAAAGGGGAGGAAAAAAAAAAAGTTTAAGGGAAATAAAAATTCCAAATGAGTGTGCTGCAGCCAGTGACTAAATGACATTAATAGCCTGGATTCTACTCTTTGAAGTGTTAGCCCTTTGATGCTATTAATATGAGATGTATAACTAGGCGCTGTACATAAATGCTAGGTGGCCCTGCAACATACTGCAGGGAATGGGTTAACAGGGCAATCCCCCAGCTGGGATGACTATAACTCCCATCACCCCTAGCCTGCCTGTGACCAGCTGACTGGATTGTAGTTGCCCAACCTCAGTGAGAGTTCGAACGCAGTAACTTCTGTTGATCAAGTCTGTTCAACCATCAGTATGGAAGGTTCCTGTATTGATCATTTAAAAAAAAAAAAAAAAAGCAGAATCACTCAGTCTACTTATTTACAGGAGCAGACGAAGTGCAGGGGAAAAAAAAAAAGGAGCTTACCACCTCCAAGAGTGCTCTTAAATCACAATCTTCCTTTGCGCTAGACATGTGCATTCGTTTTCGGACGAATGCATTTTCGTCCGAAAATAGCATTTTCGTCCGAAAATAGCATTTTCGTCCGAAAATAGCATTTTCGTCCATTCGTCCAAAAAACGAATAACGAAAATGCTAAACTAACGAAAGATGAATGAACTAATGGTTAATAAACGAAAATCATTCGTCCATTCGTGTTATTGGCATTCTATAAACCGAAATAGTCGGTTTATAGAATACCAATAGCATTACATACATTCCATAAACTGACATAATGAACGACTTTCGGCTTATAGAATACATGTAATGCTATTTGCTTTCTAAGAATTTCTTATGAATGGGGACTCTAGTTCGGTTTATAGAAAGCCAATAGTATAACATGTATTCTATAAGCCGAAAGTCTATAAACCGAAGGTCGTTCGGTTTATAGAATACATATAGTTCTATAAGCCGAAAGTCTATAAACCAAAAGGTTGTTCAGTTTATAGACTTTCGGTTTAGAGAATACATGTAGTACTATTGCCTTTCTATAAACCGAACGAGAGCCCCATTCATAAGAATTTCTTATGAATGGGGCTCTCGTTCGGTTTATAGAAAGCCAATAGTATTACAC
Source organism: Pelodytes ibericus (assembly GCA_036172795.1). Taxonomy (NCBI): domain Eukaryota; kingdom Metazoa; phylum Chordata; class Amphibia; order Anura; family Pelodytidae; genus Pelodytes; species Pelodytes ibericus. Next base: position 8,457,217 of record CM069865.1, read on the forward strand.
GTATTCTATAAGACAAACGAATAAAACGAAATGAAAATAATGAACGAATTTCGTCTGAAACGAATGCAGTAATGAACGAAATTCATTTTAGACAAAATAAATAAAATTTTCGTCCGAATGGACGAAAACGAAAATTTTAGTTTTGCACATGTCTACTTTGCGCTATCCTTTACTACTTTAAAAAATGCCTATACCTTATGTTACCATTTTGTAATCCGATGTGTTGCAAATGTATACTCCCAGCGATTCCCTTTTTTTTCCTTGGAAGCAGTGGGCACATGGCATCACTTCTGTTCTCTTGCACAGCATAATGCTACAAACCAATCAGCTCAAACGAGGAAGTGGTTAAAATAAAGGCTAAGAGGTTCCGCCTATCTCTCCGGACCCCTCCTTATTGGATTTCACGGAATTTAGATGAAATTATTTTCAATGTAGATTGTTTTAGAGTAAAAATAAGTGGATTCCAAATAAGTGAAACAAACGGATCCTGTACAGAAGATAAGTGAGGTGGAACCTCACCATTTAACTTGTTAATATCGGTTTACATTTTTTTTTCACTTTTAAAACACGTTTATAATCACCTCCATCGGCCATGTTTCCTGGGACACAGCAGTTTGTAGGATGGATATACACACAGACAGAATCCAGTTCATTAATCAGGGTGGAGATCTCATAGGACCTACCATGATTAATTAATTGAATTGTGCCTGTGCTTATATCCATCCTACATACTGCCAGGCTGCACTTTGCATGCTCTTTCTGCAGCATGTGGAACAAATATGTGTCTCTGGAAACATGGCCGATGTTGGCAACTTTACATGTTGGAAAACAGTGTAAATGTATTAATAATTACAGAACCTTGCGCCCAATTGACATTTTTAAATGGCTTTATAGTGCTCCTGCTCTTTTTTGCTTTACATTCTGTGATCTTATAACAACAAGACATTATCCTGCCTTATCGCTAGTTATATCTGTTCCAAGGAGGTGCAAGGCCCTACCCAGACTAGCAGAACCTGCTGTGTGTGATCTGTGCAAATTATAATCTGTTATCATCACTCACAGACACAGGAACCTGTTCATTCAGCTCTATTAATAAGGTTTTGTTGGTATTGTCTGCGCATACTCGACCGGCCACTCCCACTAGCACAGAATCCACGAATCAGATCTCCTAGTGCTTAGCTAGTATCTCCTCTACTTAGCTGGTGATATTTGAACTATCGAGTCACAGTGTTAGAACTCTCAAAGTGGTAGGGAAACTACAATTCCCATCACACTCTGCTAGTCACAGGCGGGTTAGGGGTGATGGGGGTTATCCAGTCAGTTGGTCATTTCTTTTATTTTTTCTTTATTGTATTTTCCATATCAAAATCTAAAATACTTAAACAAATATAAATACAAGACACATAGCACATATAAAAAAAGATATCAATAAATGTTTTTCTTTTCTTCTCCTTTTAAGTTGGTCATTTCTAAAGTAACTGTTATTAATTATGTAACTATTAATAATACATTTGGTAATGAGGTTTATATGTTACATATATATGTAATAATCTGTTCCTGTGGGGTTAAAAACCCAGACGTGCGTGATCCCAAAGGCCTGGTTCAGTGATAGCTAACCTTGGCAATCCAGATGTTTTAGAACTGCCTACTGTATCTCATGATTCTCGGTTAGCAGTAAAGCTGACTGAGAATCATGGGGGAGGTGGTTCCAAAACATTGGAACCAGTGCCAAGGTTAGCTATCACTGACTTAGTTCCCAGCTTTGCTTAGAAGCTAGAGCTCTAGCTCTGTTAGGCAAGCTTTGCTCATCCCTCCAGATGGGAGAGGCATATTTGGATTACCACATCAAGACTGAATACAATAGCAGCGATGGAATTTCGGAGATTTCTTGGAAGGGGAATGGATACAATTTAGCAGGATACTGTCCCATATGTCCAACATGCCTGTGTATTGGTATCAGAACATGAGAGTGGTACAATGCACTACTCTCCAGCTTTACATGGGAGCCCACATTGTCTTTAAAGAGACAGTAACCTGGTATGCCTGTGTTCCTGTATCTTCTTAATAGTTTTTGCACCTGCAGCTTTGGGGTGGGATGGTTCTGGAAAGAAATTTTACATAAAAACATTTTTAAAGTTAACTTTTTTTTGTCATGATTTCAAGCACAGATCCACTGGAATAAAAGGTTTATTTACTACCCGTGTTACTGTCCCTTTAATAATCCCCCCCCCCCCTCCCATCTTTACTATTGCCTGTCTGTGATCACAAACATGGGTCCTTGTTTAATATCTATAGTACAGTGTGAGGCACAGAAACCATGCATTATATGGAATGTAACAAGCATTTTTATATGGTATTTTTTTCTGAAGCAAATAACACTGTCTAAAGCCAGCTGTGAACACTAAGAGCAGCTCCTCCCTGCATGTTCACAGGTAGGAGTAACCCTATCAGTGCTGAAGGATGGCCACACCATATACAAATCTGTGTGTTACAGACATTTGGATGGCATTTATATTTCAGCTGATCCCCATCTTTATTGGTTTTACTCCCTTCGCAGAATATCTGTCTTATTCTTGCAGGCGTTGGAGTTTACTCAAAATAGATCGATCTGGCCCAAAATGGCTTATATCTGAATTACAGAATTTGGCTACTTGAAATGGCTAATTTTCTGCCCGGAATGGGCAATTTCCATTGGTTTTGTTTGGGGGAATATAGCCTGGGGAATCCTATGGCTTCCCGCTACTCATTTAGGACTGAAATTTGGATATAAAAGCTGAATTTTCCAGATTTTAGTTGGAGAATTAAACATAAAAGTGTAAAGAATTAAAGTTATATTAAGGTTATATATATATATATATATATATATATATATATATATATATAATAGTATATTTATGTTAATATATGTATTTTTTAAATGTTATACTATTTTATGTGAATTTATTTTTATGTATTTAATGTATTACGTTATTTTTTTAAAATTATTTTTCCTAATTTCTATTTTAATAAACTTTGGTCCATTTTAGGAGGACTTTGGCTTTTTAATTTCCGTAATAGCCGAGGTCCTACTGGAATGGCCTTGAAATAAGCCAAAGGATACATTTTCCATCCTCCTCCAGAGTTCGGCTTCCAAAATGGCCACATTAGTTGATTTTCATGCCGATTTGAGATCACTTAGCTCTCTGAGTAGCCTAAATTTCACCAAAGTTATCCGACTGGATCTGGAACTTAGCGCTTTCTGAATATACCCTATTATTTAACTTATCCCACTATATCAGCCCCATCATCACTGCTGGAAGGTCATTCAATGTATGTACTACTCTATCTGCCATTTTACCTATAAACCCTGCCCCCTTAACTTAAATAAAACCTGTCCTGTTGCCAAAGAACCACTAAACATGTTTCTCTCAACTTTTGCTTCTATTACAGAGACAAAAAGAAAATGTAGATTGTAAGCTGTGCGAGCCAGACTCTCTACATCATGTATCCGTCTGTCTCTGTTCAGTAGGTACATAGTATTTAATTTTCTTCTATACTCTGTATCATGTGCTATGTAAATTGCTGCCGCCATATAAATGTATGTTAATTTAATGATGTACAGTGGACCTCGAGCATGGCACCGTCTCGAATGTGAGACTCTGACCGGCTGCTTTTGGCATGCTCGGTAGCACTGACCCCCGACATCCCAAGTTCAGCCCCCTGGTGTGCCAAATCACCGGGGGGGGGGGGGGGGGGAACGTAAGTGGAACGTCAGCTTTAGTTCTTAGCAAGACAGTCTCAATTTGCGACTAGATTGTCACCCAGCATCCCACCGGTACAAATTGGCTAGAGGCCAATATTAAGTCTATAGAGGTAGACCCCTGTCCTGCGATCCTAGACTACACAGTCTCACTGGGGAGGGTATTCTCATCAACTAATTAGCAAACGCACTGAGCATGCGCACTGGTTTAGAATTATCTGCCATGTCTGGGCAGTTGGGTTGCTGTCACCCCCCCCCCCTTTTTTTACGGCTTTGACCCCCTGATGTCACAGTTCCTTGTAAAGTATTGGGAAGTACGTAGCCTCTCTTACATACAGGTATCCTTTATCAGGACTGGGTGCCACTAGTCTCTAGTGCGCTCATTGCGCTGTTAGATGTGTCGGTAAACATTGGAGACAGGACAAAGTTCACCAGATTTTTACTCTAAAGAGGAAGAAACTGATCATCTTTCGTCCTCTCCTCGGTTCCCAAACGCACAGGGAAAGCGGAATTACTTTTGTTTTACATCTGACAGGATTTTTCCCAGCCAAAAAAAAATAAGTCGACGACTAGGGAGTTAACAAAATGGCTGACAGGATTTTTTTTTTTTGGGCTGGTTCAGAAAACAATGATTTATATCTTTTTCCCTGAGGCCACTTACTACAAAATTACTATGAGGTGCAGCAAGCCCCATAAATTAGCTCAGGCCACGCCTGGATTCCACGTTTCTCTGTGACCGGAACTGCACCCCCTTCCTGTGAAGAATAAGATCACCAGGCCACCAGTGATGGCCAGAGTGTCCAAACCTCTGATAAGTAGTGCACTAAAAGTGCCAAAATGTCGCACACGCATACATGTGTTTATGTGTGTGTGCACATACATTGTACAAAGGCATTGCCAGACCACCTACGGTTTTGCAAGAGCACCCAGAATCCACACACCGGTCTTGCTCAGCACCCAGATTTCACACACCGATCTTGTCCAGCATTCTGATTTCACCCACAGGTTTATCCAGAGCACCCGGATTACACCTCCAGGTCTTCCCAGAGCGCCCGAGCACCCAGGTTGTTGGCACAGCTCTTGTCCCAGCACCCAGATTACAAACACAGGACTGCCCCAGCATCAAGTTTGCAAGCACAGGACTTGCCCCAGACTGCTCATAATGTCCTTGCCTCAGCATCCAGACTTTCCCCTGCACAAGGAATGTAAACACAGGATTTGCCCCAGCACCCAGATTTCACACACATGATTTGCCTTGGCACCCACACTGCACACACAGAATTTACCCCAGCACTTAGATTGCATACACATAACTTGCCCCAGCACCCAGATTACAAACACAGGATTTGCCCCAGCACCCAGATTTCACACACATGATTAGCCTTGGCACCCACACTGCACACACAGAATTTGCCCCAGCACTTAGATTGCATACACATAACTTGCCCCAGCACCCAGATTACAAACACAGGACTTGCCCCAGCACCCAGACTGCATCCAAATGGACTTAACGAGCATCCACTGCATGTGTATAACTTTTCCAGCACCCATGACTTATCCATGCCTGGGTTTCCCTGGTGTCTACTGGCAGGCAGCCTGATGTCTGTGGACTGCCCACTCCGCAATTCTCTTGAGTCTGAGCGCTGTGAGGTCATGTGACCCTGACGTTCTGACTTCCGTTGGCGAGCGGGAGTGTGAGAGATGATACAGTTGGACTCGAAGCGTGGCCCCCACCGGCCACGTGGCCATAAGTTCACCACAACTGACCTAGATTGTCATTGTAAAACCCCCATTGGATGAAAATCCCAGCTCTGGATAACATGTTTAACGAGTCTACGTGTAATTAGTTCCTGTGTCTGTTCCATTGTTTAGAATAATGTGCATCTGTTTAAAGAACAGTCTCCTGACTCTTTTACACTGTAATCTCTCTCTGTTTGCAACAAAGAAGCTAGCTGAGACTTTATGTCTGATTATATAAGGTTGTGACCGTGGTATACACTAATGCGTTTAATGTAAACTTCAAACTGAATTCTTGAAAATGTCATCTGTACAGAGGACCATTTCTAGATTATCACGGCAGAGGGGACCCACCTTTTGGCCCACCTTGTCTGATTATGCAAACTCACATTTATTGGCCATCTGAGGATTTCTGAGACATTATATTACATAAACCCTTTTTTACACATCTGCGGTGTTTGTGTTTAGCTGTAATTTTCATTTTTCCTGTATAATGTACCCATACAATTTATATACTGTTTGGATCAAAATAAGAAAGACTTTCTTAAGATCCCATTTTTTTTTTTGATCATATCTTATTTACTATAAAAAAATAATCATGAAATATTGTGCAGAACTCTGGCACTGCGCAGTATCCATTCTCCATTGTGTCCTGTAGCACTTGGTACAGAGCACGGAAGGGAACTAAATACTATGTGAAATGAACAGAGATAGACTAATGAATGAGGTAGAGAGCCCTGCTCGCAGAGCTTCTAATCTAGCCTCCGCAGGAAGATTATTCCAAGTACTTCTGATAAATACATTGTACAGTTATCCTTTTAAATGGGAATAATAATGAATCTATATATTTGCTGGCGGAACCTGTGAGTATACTAATTAAGTAGACAGTGGCTATTATTATGTTTGTTTAATCCTGGCGCTAGCATTTATTATACTTTTTGTGACCGTAGTCTCTGTATTACATGATCTGTCTGTACAGAGCCCCAGTCGAAATCCTTAGATGTATTTATGAATAATAATGACACTCCTGCTCTCTACGGGGGAGGGTTAATCCCTGTGAAGTCAGTGATTTACGCACCAAAAATAAACACCATAACAAGCTAATTGAATGTTAGACAATTGGCAGATCAAAGGCTCCCTGTGTAATGAGCAGGGGTGCGCAGCCAGTCCCACAGGGGGGCTAGGTAGAAAGTTCTAAAAAGTGGAGCAGTTTCCTTGGAGACCAATGAAATGTTCCTGATTGTTCCAATTTTGGAACTCTGACCCAGAATGATTCGTTACCCATAATCCCCCTTGGTCTGCTTGGCTAGCAGGGGCAGGGGGGGTCGGTATTGCTGTTGTTATATAATAGATTGTGAGCCTCGTAGGAGAACAAATGGTCTTGTTACTCCCCATAATTATATACCACCCACACCTGACACCTGGTGGTCTAGGGTACCGATAATTTGTAGGATGCAGCTCTCTATAGACTTCACACTGAACCCTGCAGCTCTCTATAGACTTCACACTGAACCCTGCAGCTCTCCATAGACTTCCCACTAAACCCTGCAGCTCTCCATAGACTTCCCACTAAACCCTGCAGCTCTCCACAGACTTCACACTGAACCCTGCAGCTCTCCATAGACTTCACACTGAACCCTGCAGCTCTCCACAGACTTCACACTGAACCCTGCAGCTCTCCATAGACTTCACACTGAACCCTGCAGCTCTCCATAGACTTCACACTGAACCCTGCAGCTCTCCACAGACTTCACACTGAACCCTGCAGCTCTCCATAGACTTCACACTGAACCCTGCAGCTCTCCACAGACTTCACACTGAACCCTGCAGCTCTCCATAGACTTCACACTGAACTGTGCAGTGTATAGCTCAAATTAGTAGCATTCAAGGGGTTAATGGGTTATTCTCAGCTATTAATACTTGTCCTTTTGTGAGCGTATAGTAGTTGTCTGGGACTGTGTCTGTCCTGTTTTACATCAGGTTTTGCCATGTGAGTGTCCCTTGCACCGTGGATTCTGTGTAGACTTGCCTGACATGTTGTCCAATCGGATTGATTCGCCCCTCGGTCGCAGTCTGTTGGCAGTCAGAGGAATTTTGTGAAATGCCCCAGTAATGGCACATGTTGGGTGTAATGGATATATATATAATCACTGCCCAGAGCTTCTCTGAGCGAATGAGAGGGATAGAGCCGTGCAGGGTCCATTGTCTGCTTAGTAAAGAGATGGCCATGGGGTTCCATGTTACGGCTTTGGACATGTCCTGCTTTCTCCGAGGAGTGTATTATCCTCTGCTACGGGTATAAAATCGCCTAGCTACCCCAAGGGCAGATCTGATCTCATTGTAACATTTCCAATCTCTGTCCCATGACATCACAGCAAACAAAAATACATACCATCCCCACGCTAGAGATTGCACATTCACCGAAGAGAGAATAGCTGGGAATTCAGACGGGACTTTCAAACTTATGGACAAAGTAGCCAAGATGGAAAACCCTGCCATTCAGCTAAATTAGTGCATTTTTCAAATTGTTTCTCCTAATTTAGACATTTACTTGCAATTTTGCTAACACAATGTATAGATCGTTCAATCATTTTTTATTCAGAATCCCTTTTACGTTTGAAATTCCCTTCTCGATCCCCTGCAATTCTCTCTTTCATTAATAAAGTCCTTATTAAACCAGGAGCGTCCAAGCTCTGGGGGTCTCTGTCCATTAAATCTGTTTATACTGTAAATGTAAAGATTAAGCAATGATGAACAATGATCTATACATTGTATTAGCAAAATGCCCAACAATAAGAGACATATATGTTTTTTAAATGTGTCTCATGCTTATGACATCACCTTGTGGCTTGAGATGCAAATTACACATTTCCCATTTGAAAATGAGTTAATTTGCATATCAAGCCTCCAGTGATGTCATAAGCAGGAGATGCCACAGATAACAATTAAAACACATGTTATTCTCCTAGTTTAGTCAATAACTTGCAATTCTGCAGACACAATGGGGGTCATGTATAAAAACTCCAGCACTGCAAGGTGTCGGGGGTTCTATAAAACGGTTTAGTTATGTGTCATGTCATTTGTGCTTTGTTTATAACTCCCAACACTTTGAAGAATTTTTGTTCTATGTAAATCTATAAAAAGTTAGAAGCCAGGAGCATTGATTTTGGAAGTCACGGCTCCCAGGCTCGCTGGTGTACTTGTTTCTTGTTTATTTTATGCTATGTAAATACGATCAGCAGAAACAGCAAACAGTGTTGGTTTTCATTTTGTGTGACATTTCGTCTCAGTGTTAATATCCTGTGGACACGTGTGGATGGCATTGGAGAAATATAGATAATCTGGAGAGAGCCTTGGGATTCTCAACAGACTAAGCAATCTTAACATGTACAGTCTGGAGGAAAGACAGAGAGGAAACAAAGATTGAAATATATAAAGGGATATAGCAGCGTAAGTAAAACTGAGAAGGGATCTCCTATAAATAGAGGCTCAGTAAATAATGTGAGAATTTCTTACTTTGCAGCAAGAGAGTGGTGGATGCATGGAATAGCTATCCAGCAGAAATGGTTAAGGTTAATACAGCAGAGGAAGGAAAGAGCCCCCTGTGCCACCCTTAAAAACCTACTGCTTCTAATAACGTGTGTCCCCAACAGCTCATAGAAATACATACATCTGGGGGGGGAAAGATCTCCCCACTTTCCGAGGTTTTTGGGGTTCTCATGATGACCAGGGAGAACTTTGGTGTCCATCAAAGGGGAGTAGGATGGAAGAAAAAAAGTTGTAGTCACTTCTCCACTTCTGCTGAAATAGTCTTCCCTATAGGATGGTACCTACTTGGAACGAGCACCATTCCAGAGGAGAACTCGCCTCCACCGTCCCAGAGGAGAACTCGCCTCCACCGTCCCAGAGGAGAACTCGCCTCCACCGTCCCAGAGGAGAACTCGCCTCCACCGTCCCAGAGGAGAACTCCCCTCCACCGTTCCAGAGGAGAACGCTTCATTAGCATAGCAGACTGGTCCCGCCCATAAGATATAAATGCCTTATCACTGTGGTACGTCTGGTGCCCCTCTAGGTGCAATGAGCATAGACCCACGTCTGGGAATTGTCTGAATAACCAAAGTGTCTGGAACATGAGGGGGGTGGGTGTCACGTGGGGGAAATGTCAAAGCTCCCATTATAGTTAGGTACATCCTTTGTACCATCGTCTACCCTCCATGTCCTATAATAAACAGAAACTGCTGCACTACATAATTATAAGTCATTATAATGCAAAATAACGTTTTACGTGTAAAAATAATAAAACCCTTAGGCACCAATTACAGCCTCAGTTAATTGATCAGTTAATCAATATTCCATGTTGCTATGTTTAAGACAAACCCTTTATGAGCTAAATACAATTTATTTTAGCATATATATTTCACCTCTCTCTGCAACGTTGATCACCCAGAGTATAACACCCCCCCTACAAAGTATTTTTCATTGATGTCAGTATATTTATAGGAAGGTCGAAAATACTGTGAAATATAGGAAGAGGTGTAATATCATATTTGTACAACAGATGGTGCTAGAGTACCTAATGAACATGGATCAGTAAATGTGGGTCTGATCTTTGTGCTTTATAATGTAGGGGCCCTAGACAGGATAAAGTGGCATGGGTTTATAGAAGGTACATGTCAGTTTATCCTCTGGCCTGCAGCCAGGATGCTGCCATAGCTCCATGACTAGGTCCCCTCTGTGGCATTTAAAAACAAAGGTCTCTCTTCTCCAGCACATAGAGACTCTGGCAGACCCCCATGAGATGGTGAGTGCTCGCTGCTTGTGCCATCATCCAGCTGAGGGGCTCTGGGTTTAGTTGAGGAAGGGGGAGCAGCAAGAGGTTTACCTGTCCTTTAACTGTCTGAAAGGTCTGCAAAGAAACAGATCATGTATAGTGTGTTTAGCTGAATGGGGGAAATGGACACAGCACTCTGTATCAAAAAAAGAAATCATTTTCCTGACGCGGTCTTTCTGTATTGGCTGCGTATTGATTTCTGAATGATAGTCATCAAGGCCATACTGAGAATAGAAAGCAGCGTGGAAATAATTGTATACCAGCCCCATAGCATTGCCTCATTATACTGCCCCATAGCATTGCCTCATTATACCAGCCCCATAGCATTGGCTCATTATACCAGCCCCATAGCATTGCCTCATTATACCAGCCCCATAGCATTGGCTCATTATACCAGCCCCATAGCATTGCCTCATTATACTGCCCCATAGCATTGCCTCATTATACCAGCCCCATAGCATTGCCTCATTATACTGCCCCATAGCATTGCCTCATTATACCAGCCCCATAGCATTGGCTCATTATACCAGCCCCATAGCATTGCCTCATTATACTGCCCCATAGCATTGTCTCATTATACTAGCCCCATAGCATTGCCTCATTATACCAGCCCCATAGCATTGCCTCATTATACTGCCCCATAGCATTGCCTCATTATACTGCCCCATAGCATTGCCTCATTATACTAGCCCCATAGCATTGCCTCATTATACCAGCCCCATAGCATTGCCTCATTATACTGCCCCATAGCATTGCCTCATTATACCAGCCCCATAGCATTACATCATTATACCAGCCCCATAGCATTACATCATTATACCAGCCCCATAGCATTACATCATACCAGCCCCATAGCATTGCCTCATTATACTGCCCCATAGCATTACATCATTATACCAGCCCCATAGCATTACATCATTATACCAGCCCCATAGCATTACATCATACCAGCCCCATAGCATTGCCTCATTATACTGCCCCATAGCACTACATCATTATACCAGCCCCATAGCATAACATCATTATACCAGCCCCATAGCATCACATCATTATACCAGCCCCATAGCATAACATCATTATACCAGCCCCATAGCATAACATAATTATACCAGCCCCATTGCATAACATCATTATACCAGCCCCATAGCATTACATCATTATACCAGCCCCATAGCATAACATCATTATACCAGCCCCATAGCATAACATCATTATACCAGCCCCATTGCATAACATCATTATACCAGCCCCATAACATAACATCATTATACCAGCCCCATAGCATAACATCATTATACCAGCCCCATAGCATAACATCATTATACCAGCCCCATAGCATAACATCATTATACCAGCCCCATAGCATAACATCATTATAAATCAGTTAGTGGAACCCTTTAACCAGGATAGAATGGTCAGGTTTTTAGTTATTTTTGTCTTCAAGGCTAAATAAAAGGCTTATCATCCAGTTCATCGGCAGCCTTGTCATGTGTGATTTCTCAGCTCTTTAAATAGCAAACGATAGAAAATAGAATCCCAACACGTACTGAATTCATAGCCAACTGCCGGCAATCTAGTCCTTGCTATATTTCTGTAGCACGCTGCTGTTTGGCGTCATAGAGACGGCACGCACACAGTGTCACAGCGCAGATTTGTTTTGTCTTATCCTTTCTTACTTCCTGGCTGGACTCTGCATGTTTAGCATGGTCGATCGGACCACCGGCCCTCTCCTGGTTTGGTGGGATTGTAACATCCATACCACGTGGAAAAGAGACAGGAGCGTCTCTGTATTGTACAAGAGGAGCGTCTCTGTATTGTACAACAGGAGTGTCTCTGTATTGTACAACAGGAGCGTCTCTGTACTGTACAACAGGAGCGTCTCTTTATTGTACGACAGGAGCGTCTCTGTATTGTACAACAGGAGTGTCTCTGTATTGTACAACAGGAGCGTCTCTGTATTGTACAACAGGAGTGTCTCTGTATTGTACAACAGGAGCGTCTCTGTATTGTACAACAGGAGTGTCTCTGTATTGTACAACAAGAGAGTCTCTGTATTGTACAACAGGAGCGTCTCTGTATTGTACAACAGGAGCGTCTCTGTATTGTACAACAGGAGCGTCTCTGTACTGTACAACAGGAGTGTCTCTGTATTGTACAACAGGAGCGTCTCTGTATTGTACAACAGGAGCGTCTCTGTATTGTACAACAGGAGCGTCTCTTTATTGTACAACAGGAGCGTCTCTGTATTGTACAACAGGAGCGTCTCTGTATTGTACAACAGGAGCGTCTCTGTACTGTACAACAGGAGCGTCTCTGTATTGTACAACAGGAGCGTCTCTGTACTGTACAACAGGAGCGTCTCTGTATTGTACAACAGGAGAGTCTCTGTATTGTACAACAGGAGCGTCTCTGTATTGTACAACAGGAGTGTCTCTGTATTGTACAACAGGAGTGTCTCTGTATTGTACAACAAGAGAGTCTCTGTATTGTACAACAGGAGCGTCTCTGTATTGTACAACAGGAGTGTCTCTGTATTGTACAACAGGAGCGTCTCTGTATTGTACAACAGGAGTGTCTCTGTATTGTACAACAAGAGAGTCTCTGTATTGTACAACAGGAGCGTCTCTGTATTGTACAACAGGAGCGTCTCTGTATTGTACAACAGGAGTGTCTCTGTATTGTACAACAGGAGCGTCTCTGTATTGTACAACAGGAGTGTCTCTGTATTGTACAACAGGAGCGTCTCTGTATTGTACAACAGGAGCGTCTCTGTATTGTACAACAGGAGCGTCTCTTTATTGTACAACAGGAGTGTCTCTGTATTGTACAACAGGAGCGTCTCTTTATTGTACAACAGGAGCGTCTCTGTACTGTACAACAGGAGCGTTTCTGTATTGTACAACAGGAGCGTCTTTGTATTGTACAACAGGAGCGTCTCTTTATTGTACAACAGGAGCGTCTCTGTATTGTACAACAGGAGCGTGTCTGTATTGTACAACAGGAGTGTCTCTGTATTGTACAACAGGAGCGTCTCTGTATTGTACAACAGGAGTGTCTCTGTATTGTACAACAGGAGGTACAATAGGAGCGTCTCTGTATTGTACAACAGGAGTGTCTCTGTACTGTACAACAGGAGCGTCTCTGTATTGTACAACAGGAGCGTGTCTGTATTGTACAACAGGAGCATCTCTGTATTGTACAACAGGAGTGTCTCTGTATTGTACAACAGGAGGTACAATAGGAGTGTCTCTGTATTGTACAACATGAGTGTCTCTGTACTGTACAACAGGAGCGTATCTGTATTGTACAATAGAAGTGTCTATATGGCTGATCAGTGTATATATATAATAATGTTATGGCTGATCAGTGTATTATATATAATAATGTTATGGCTGATCAGTGTGTATATACAGTAATGTTATGGCTGATCAGTGTATGTATATAATAATGATATGGATGATCAGTATATTATATATAATAATTTTATGGCTGGTCAGTGTGTATATTTAATAATGTTATGGCTGGTCAGTGTGTATATTTAATAATGTGATGGCTGATCAGTGTATATATAATAATGTTATGGCTGATCAGTATATATATATATACTAATATTATGGCTTATCAGTGTGTATATAATAATGTTATGGCTGATCAGTGTGTATATAATAATGTTATGGCTGATCAGTGTATTATATATAATAAAGTTATGGCTGACCAGTATATATATATATATATATATATATATATATATATATATATATATATATATATAAAATGTTATGGCTGATCGGTGTATATATAATAATGTTATGGCTGATCAGTGAATATCAATATAATAATGTTATGGCTGATCGGTGTATATATATAATAATGTTATGGCTGATCAGTGTGTATATATAATAATGTTATGGCTGATCAGTGTATATATATATAATAATGTTATGGCTGATCAGTGTATATATATATAATAATGTTATGGCTGATCGGTGTATATATATAATAATGTTATGGCTGATCGGTGTATATATATAATAATGTTATGGCTGATCAGTGTATATATATATATAATAATGTTATGGCTGATCGGTGTATATATATAATAATGTTATGGCTGATCGGTGTATATATATAATAATGTTATGGCTGATCGGTGTATATATATAATAATGTTATGGCTGATCAGTGTATATATATATATAATAATGTTATGGCTGATCAGCGTATATATATAATAATGTTATGGCTGATCGGTGTATATATATAATAATGTTATGGCTGATCGGTGTATATATATAATAATGTTATGGCTGATCAGTGTATATATAATAATGTTATGGCTGATCAGTATATATATATACTAATATTATGGCTTATCAGTGTGTATATAATAATGTTATGGCTGATCAGTGTGTATATAATAAAGTTATGGCTGATCAGTGTATTATATATAATAAAGTTATGGCTGACCAGTATATATATATATATATATATATATATATATATATATATATATATATAATGTTATGGCTGATCGGTGTATATATATAATAATGTTATGGCTGATCAGTATATATATATACTAATATTATGGCTTATCAGTGTGTATATAATAATGTTATGGCTGATCAGTGTATTATATATAATAAAGTTATGGCTGACCAGTATATATATATATATATATATATATATATATATATAAAATGTTATGGCTGATCGGTGTATATATAATAATGTTATGGCTGATCAGTGAATATCAATATAATAATGTTATGGCTGATCGGTGTATATATATAATAATGTTATGGCTGATCAGTGTGTATATATAATAATGTTATGGCTGAGAGTGTATATATATATAATAATGTTATGGCTGATCAGTGTATATATATATAATAATGTTATGGCTGATCGGTGTATATATATAATAATGTTATGGCTGATCGGTGTATATATATAATAATGTTATGGCTGATCAGTGTATATATATATAATAATGTTATGGCTGATCGGTGTATATATATAATAATGTTATGGCTGATCGGTGTATATATATAATAATGTTATGGCTGATCGGTGTATATATATAATAATGTTATGGCTGATCAGTGTATATATATATATAATAATGTTATGGCTGATCAGCGTATATATATAATAATGTTATGGCTGATCGGTGTATATATATAATAATGTGTTATGGCTGATCGGTGTATATATATAATAATGTTATGACTGATCGGTGTATATATATAATAATGTTATGGCTGATCAGTGTTAAAAAACTGTGTTCACACCAGGTACATTGTGCCACAAAATCATAATATTAAAAAAATATTGTTACACAAGTCTTTATTGCAAATTGCTGAACAGAATAATGTAGGTAAATAAAGAGAGATACATATATTTTATATACACACATATATATATATATAACCCAAATGATTTGTTGTTGTTGTTGTTACTGTATAGTACTTTTGTATAATTATATTATTTCTCTTTCATCTTTAAAATTTAATATTGAAAAATGTTGAATTATTCTGACAGTATTTCTTACAAATCCAGCGTCTCGGCGTAGGCCACACGTTATTCAGCAAAATCAAATGCTTTGTAGAAACCTTTTCTTATTTCTTCTTTTCCTGCTGCCTTTTCAGTAAACATTTCTGTGGATAGAAGTGGATATTTGATGACTGTCAGAGAGTTTTTCTTTCTGATTTTTATAGACCTCGGTGAGTCATTCTTTCTTTTTTTTTTTTTTTTTTTTATGTTTTTAGAAAATTACAGGGGAGAATAAATCCTTCTTTTCCTACCACGAGAAGCTGTCAAACCCCTCCGAAAATATGCCTCTGTTTTCCAATTCAGTCTTTTCTTTTGTGCTATCTGAGTGGGAGTTAAAATACCATTAATGGAGATTCAGACGGCCTGTTTAGCTGCATTTTTATTTCTTCTACGTTGAATCCCACTTGCTTTCTGCATCCAGATCAAAGAGAAATGTCAGAAATAATAATTCCAAAAGGAGGGGTCTCCTGGCAACACATCCCAATTACCAGATCTGGATGGATCAGGAGGATTTGCTCTATTCTTTTGCTACTGTTTGAAGCATAAGAAAAAGACAAGTCAACTTTTGTGATATGTCTGCAAGTAAAAAAAAACCCACAAAATCTCAATCTGGCCATATTTTCCAAACTGGTTTGCGGTGTGGGGGTAGCGCTCTTCTAATTGTTCAGCATTTTACTGTGTATGTAAAGGGAAATGATACAGAATACCCACTGTGCCCAATACAAAAAATAGGAATCCTTTGTTCTGTTATAATAAAAACTCATAAATAGCACAGCTATTTTATTGGTATGTATATATATATATATAACATTCTATGCCCCTCCCATGCATTGCCTTGTTCCATCCATTAACATGCTATGCCCCTCCCATGCATTGCCTTGTTCCATCCATTAACATGCTATGCCCCTCCAATGCATTGTCTTGTTCCAACCATTAAAATGCTATGCCCCTCCTATGCATTGTCTTGTTCCAACCATTAACATGCTATGCCCCTTCCTTGCACTGTCATGTACCATCCATTAACATGCTATGCCCCTCCCTTGCACTGTCGTGTTCCATCCATTAACATTCTATGCCCCTCCCATGCATTGTCGTGTTCTATCCATTAACATGCTATGCCCCTCCCATGCATTGTCGTGTTCCATTCATTAACATTCTATGCCCCTCCCATGCATTGTCGTGTTCCATTGATTAACATTCTGTGCCCCTCCCATGCATTGTCGTGTTCTATCCATTAACATGCTATGCCCCTCCCATGCATTGTCGTGTTCCATTCATTAACATTCTATGCCCCTCCCATGCATTGTCATGTTCAATCCATTAACATGCTATGCCTCTCCCATGCATTGTCGTGTTCTATCCATTAACATGCTATGCCCCTCCCATGCATTGTCGTGTTCCATTCATTAACATTCTATGCCCCTCCCATGCATTGTCGTGTTCTATCCATTAACATGCTATGCCCCTCCCATGCATTGTCGTGTTCCATTCATTAACATTCTATGCCCCTCCCATGCATTGTCATGTTCAATCCATTAACATTCTATGCCCCTCCCATGCATTGTCGTGTTCTATCCATTAACATGCTATGCCTCTCCCATGCATTGTCGTGTTCTATCCATTAACATGCTATGCCCCTCCAATGCATTGTCTTGTTCCATTCATTAACATTCTATGCCCCTCCCATGCATTGTCATGTTCAATCCATTAACATTCTATGCCCCTCCCATGCATTGTCGTGTTCTATCCATTAACATGCTATGCCTCTCCCATGCATTGTCGTGTTCTATCCATTAACATGCTATGCCCCTCCCATGCATTGTCATGTTCAATCCATTAACATGCTATGCCCCTCCCATGCATTGTCTTGTTCCATTCATTAACATTCTATGCCCCTCCCATGCATTGTCATGTTCAATCCATTAACATTCTATGCCCCTCCCATGCATTGTCGTGTTCTATCCATTAACATGCTATGCCTCTCCCATGCATTGTCGTGTTCTATCCATTAACATGCTATGCCCCTCCCATGCATTGTCGTGTTCTATCCATTAACATGCTATGCCCCTCCCATGCATTGTCGTGTTCCATTCATTAACATTCTATGCCCCTCCCATGCATTGTCATGTTCAATCCATTAACATTCTATGCCCCTCCCATGCATTGTCGTGTTCTATCCATTAACATGCTATGCCCCTCCCATGCATTGTCATGTTCAATCCATTAACATGCTATGCCCCTCCCATGCATTGTCTTGTTCCATTCATTAACATTCTATGCCCCTCCCATGCATTGTCATGTTCAATCCATTAACATTCTATGCCCCTCCCATGCATTGTCGTGTTCTATCCATTAACATGCTATGCCTCTCCCATGCATTGTCGTGTTCTATCCATTAACATGCTATGCCCCTCCCATGCATTGTCGTGTTCTATCCATTAACATGCTATGCCCCTCCCATGCATTGTCATGTTCAATCCATTAACATGCTATGCCCCTCCCATGCATTGTCGTGTTCTATCCATTAACATTCTATGCCCCTCCCATGCATTCTCTTGTTCTATCTATTAACATGCTATGCCCCTCCCATGCATTGTCGTGTTCTATCCATTAACATGCTATGCCCCTCCCATGCATTGTCGTGTTCTATCCATTAACATGCTATGCCCCTCCCATGCATTGTCATGTTCAATCCATTAACATGCTATGCCCCTCCCATGCATTGTCGTGTTCTATCCATTAACATGCTATGCCCCTCCCATGCATTGTCGTGTTCTATCCATTAACATGCTATGCCCCTCCCATGCATTGTCGTGTTCCATTGATTAACATTCTGTGCCCCTCCCATGCATTGTCGTGTTCTACCCATTAACATGCTATGCCCCTCCCTTGCACTGTCGTGTTCCATCCATTAACATTCTGTGCCCCTCCCATGCATTGTCATGTTCTATCCATTAACATGCTATGCCCCTCCCTTGCACTGTCGTGTTCCATCCATTAACATTCTATGCCCCTCCCATGCATTGTCGTGTTCTATCCATTAACATGCTATGCCCCTCCCATGCATTGTCGTGTTCAATCCATTAACATGCTATGCCCCTCCCATGCATTGTCGTGTTCTATCCATTAACATGCTATGCCCCTCCTATGCATTGTCTTGTTCCATCCATTAACATGCTATGCCCCTCCCATGCATTGTCGTGTTCAATCCATTAACATGCTATGCCCCTCCCATGCATTGTCGTGTTCAATCCATTAACATGCTATGCCCCTCCCATGCATTGTCGTGTTCCATCCATTAACATGCTATGCCCCTCCCATGCATTGTCTTGTTCCATCCATTAGCTTTTTTTCTATTACATTATATATTCTATTGTAAGATAGGTTCTTTTCCCCCCTTATAGATATTATCAAGTTTTTATGTTCCAGTCACAGAAGCTTTTCCAAACCGAGCAACGGTTGAGATCTGCATTGCTTTTAAAGGATCAATACTTCCTGGAAAGGTTTATGCTAAAAATACAGGCACAAATGAAAATGTATGGTTGATCGCTGACGGCAGAACAAACGAAGCAGTCTATCTGTTTAATTCAGAGTCAATGACAGTCAGTGGCTCTCTTAGCAAGCAATGCATTCAGTGAAGACAAATGGACATCCAAGAAAATATATTACTATCTGTTTCTGTAGATATGAATTATAACATCAACATTTGGCTTGGGAAGAAGATGCTCCCTGCAGCAGTTACTGGTGTCAGGATGCTTAGAGCACCACGAGGTGGGCTTTGCTAAGGACCCTCACAGTACCTAACTATACTCAATTGCACATTTCTTTTAGGCAGGGATAGGCAAGCTGTCTGGGCAAGGACACCAGTGTTCAAGGCATCACCCAGTCCTCAGGGAGAATCAGATATCCAGTCATTAACAATCAACTGGCAGCACTGAAATAATGATAATAAAACCTTGGCCATTACCGGTCCGGTCCCCGGGGGGACTGGGGTGAGAAATGCTGCCCCGGAATGCTGCTTTGCTAAAGTGAATAAATATTTGCACCCGGCCTCCAGCCAAAATCCACACCAATCTGGCTGGGTCCCACCGTGCTGGGTGCATCAGTCATATTTATGCCTAGAGGTGCCTGAGACGTTACCTGGATTGGAGTCCTGGCCCATTCCCACGTGCATTGTTCTAGTTCTATTGTTTAAATCATAATAAATAACTATCCCCTGTGCTTCCAATGCACTGCATGATGGCATTGGGGGCTATTTATACAGGTCATTTTGGGGGCAAAGTTCTAAAAGTCCTCCAGTCACCATGGGAACCAGTGCAATGTTCCACTTTTGGACTGTTGCACCAGAACTGACCTTTTATTGGAGACAAAGCAGGCCATCACTACCTGTGATGAAACCTGTGGCTGCAATACCCAACATTATTTTCCAGTCATATGCTGCCTGACTGCTCTGGGCTACAAATCTGCTGTGAGCTGCACAACAGGTGAAAGTCTCCATGTTGCCTACCACCAATCCTCCCTGGACTTGAAGGGGTTACCAGGCCAGATACAGTTTAAGTACATGATCTCAGCGATAATTCCTTTATGCTCTCTGCCTCCACGCTGTAGGTTATTCCATCAGACGTGTGTTTATAGAGTGCCTGCCTACGTAGGACCCAGGAGATGTCATTAATTGCATTGTGTAAGAGAGATAAAGCATTGCCAGGCAACCAATGATGCTACAAACTCTCATCATGACATCCAGGCAAAAGAGACGAAACAAAGATGTGCACTCCACTCCAGTAAGCGATCCAATGAAGTGCTTTATTAAACAATAAAAATGAGACCAAAAAGGAGGTACATGTACAGCAAAGTGGACAAACAGAAAACCGCACCTTATGCGTTTCGCGTATTACAACGGTTAATCATAGGCCTATGATTAAGCGTAATACGCAAAACGCGCAAGGTGCGGTTTTCTGTTTGTCCACTTTGCTGTACATGTACCTCCTTTTTGGTCTCATTTTTATTGTTTAATAAAGCACTTCATTGGATCGCTTACTGGAGTGGAATGCACATCTTTGTTTCGTCTCTTTTGCCTGTTTATCACACGCCTGGTCAGCGGGATGGAGCACCCACGTGGAGAGCATAAGTGAGCGGAGCCGATCATCATTTTTTTGTCTTTTGATACCTCATCATGAGATCACCAAGCCGCCTCATGGCTGTAGCCGAACAAAGCCTCAGCTTTGGCAAAAATAGGTGCTTTATTCCAGCACTAAGTGCAGTCTATTATTCCCCTTCTCAGGAGTGGTGGCTGTAAATATGTTCCAGTGTGGTTAGACACTAGCATACCATGTGGTCTCCATATTCATGAATGTATTTCCATACCTGAGCTTCTTGTATTCGTGTTTTGTCATATTTGGGGGTTCCCTCTTGCTCACTAACCTGGTGGTAGTTTTATGGCAGAGTATGTTCAGTCATTTCCCTATAGACAATGATTAATAACTTCAGGGTCTCCTCAATAAAGAGAGAACTGCAAGGAACTAAGACGGGACTTTCAAACTTTAGGCCAAAGTAGCCGAGATGGAAACATTCTCCAGTGCAGCTGAATGAGAGATTTTTTTTCCAGCTCGGCTACTTTGGCCTTAAGTTTTACATTCCCTTCGCAATTCCCTGCAATGATCTCTTTATTGAGTGGACACTTTGAATTTCTGGGACGAGGAGACCATTAACGTGCACAGAATGCAAAATACAGCGTACAGGAAAATCTCAGTAGGTTTATTTAGCACAGATTTATCCACAAGAGAAGTTAAACCAAATAAATGAAGCACAAATATATGTAAGAGAAGGAATTGCATGTAACATGGTTATTAAACAAACACTTTCCAAGGCTGGATTTAGCGGTAAAACAAAGTCTAATGGAGCTGCGCATTTAACCATTCCCAGTCCAGAGCATTGTCATTAAAGGGACAGTGTCACCAGAACATTGTATTTACTGTGCATGTAGAGGATAAACAATGATTGGAAATGATCTATACATTGTATTAGCAAAACTGCAAGTAAATGCCTAAATTACGAGAAAAATGTGTTTTAAATCTGTCTGTGGAGTCGCCTGCTTATGACATCACCTGTGGCCCGGTATGCAAATTAACCGCTTTTTATTGATAGGTGATGTCATCAGCAGGAGACTCCACAGACACATGTAAAACACATTTTTCTCCTAATTTAGGCATTTGCTTGCAGTTTTGCTAATACAATGTATAGATAGGGTTTGCCACCTTGTCTTTAGAAAAATACCGGCCTTGCTACCGTCTCCATAGACTTAACATTGGCTAGATGGCAATTTTTTTTTACCGGCCCGCCAGGTGGCAACCCTATGTATAGATCATTTTCACTCATTTTGTATTCTTTACATGCACAATGCAAATCAATGTTTAGGTGACACAGTCCTAATATGTCATTGCAGAGAGCTGAAGCGACTGCTAAATGTTATGGGAATAGCTAAGAAAATGATCTTGTTCCCAACTGACTCTTTAAAGAAGATCATGTGAGAAGATAAGAATATCCAGTGCTCACCAGAGAATCTGCATTAACGGGACTGTATCACCTAAACATTGTGTATACTGTGCATGTAGAGCATGAAAAACTGCCTGAAAATGATCTATACATTGTATCAGCAAAACTGCACAAAATGCCTAAATTAGGAGAAAAATGTGTTTTAAACGTGTCTGTGGCGTCTGCTGCTTATGACATCACTTGTGGCTTGATTTGCAAATTAACTGCTTTTCAATGGGAAATGTGTAATTTACATACCGTGCCACAGGTGATGTCATAAGCATGAGACTGCACAGACACATGTAAAACACATTTTTCTCCTAATTTAGGCATTTGCTTACAATTCTGCTAACACAATGTATAGATCAACTTCAATCATGTTTTTATTCTCTACATTCACAGGCGATACAGTGATTCAGTCCCCTTAAGGCCAAAGTAGCCGAGTTGTCCAAATTTATCCAACTCGGCTATTTTGGCCTAGTGTTTGAAACTCTCTAATTCCCTTGTCAATTCCCTCTCATGAATAACGTCCTGATCTCTCTCATCATGGAAGGGGTGGAGGGGGGGGTTCCTCAAAGTGATGTAAAGAAACATTCCGTTGGTCTCCATGGCGACTGCTCAGCTTTTAGAACTCTGCCCCAGTATTGAGCTTGATACCGAACCCCTCACTGTAGCATTGTAGCCGTTCTATTGTTTGCACTGAACTAATTAAATAAGATAGGAACAGCTGCACGTTTT
The DNA here is from genome assembly GCA_036172795.1 of Pelodytes ibericus. Classification (NCBI taxonomy): domain Eukaryota; kingdom Metazoa; phylum Chordata; class Amphibia; order Anura; family Pelodytidae; genus Pelodytes; species Pelodytes ibericus. Next base: position 8,480,349 of record CM069865.1, read on the forward strand.
CCAGGAATAAACAAGGCTGGGGGCTCTGGATTCGGCCTAGGGGGGAATAAATCACGATTTTTTAAAACGGAAAAAGTGTCTCGAAGCAAAAAATCCAACTCATTATCCGAATCCACGGCGCTCGCAGTAACATGCGAAACTGAGGAAAGACTCATTGATGATGCTGCCTGATTTTCCGTCCTCCCCCCCCCCCCCATTGTTCCCAAACGCAGGTGTCTGGCTGAGATTACCTCCTCCATCCTGCATTGATTTACATACATCCTGAAAAGTCACAGATATAAATAAAACAAACACTTCAGTTTGGGGCTATTTACATGGATAATCGGATACGGCACCTTCACTCCCCCCCGCCCACACCATAAGAGGCATTCCCATGGTTACCACTATAATAGCCTGATTTGGGAGGATTTATTTCTGAATGAAAGAAGCCATTGGGCTGGGAGGGGGGGGGGGGGGGGGGATGAGGGGTGACGAGAATAGGTAACGCTACATAAATAAACCAGCTCTCAATAAATACATTTGCTGCACTTTAAAGTAAGTTTATTGCGAGTTTTATTGCCGCAGAGTCTGTGATACAGTTATACAAACTAGAAATGTCCAGAAAAGAGGCGCAATAGAGGAGGAAAGAGGGACAAGTGGGATTCGGACATCCCCTCCTAAATAGAGACACCTGGGTGGTATAGATGTATAGCTATTGCTATAGTAACAGTCCTGCCTATCTCTCCAAGCCCCTCCTCTCTCTCCAAGCCCCTCCTATCTCTCCAAGCCCCTCCTTCTTGGAATGTTTGAATTCAGAAGCCCTGGAGAAATTGTTTTGAATGTAAAACTACAGGAGATCTGTAATTTGTTTTACAATATAAATCAGTGAATTTCACGTGTATTATAAATATAGACATTATGCTAGTTGGAACTAGACATTGTTTATAATCTGAATTCAAGCACATTCAGGGATTGACAGAAAAATGTGTTTGTTTGTTTTTTAATTCACTTTTGTGTCAGCAAGTTATATGATCATAATGCAAAGTGTAACCGATGCTGATGAGAGGGTTCGTTTCAGAAATAAAAGAAGATAAAAGAAAGAGGGGAAAATATTAGATATCATTTATTCCCAGGACCTCTTCCCTCTGTAGTAAATATTAAAACATCCAAAGACCAGCAGCCGGTCCCCCATATCACATATATTACACTATTTACTTTACCCTTTTTATTGTACGACCTAGGCAGTGGTGCTGAAAGGGTTATTTCACCCAAATAAGCACGTGATGGTGTTGTGAAGGCAGATTAGGATGGCGGGTGGCCTCCGGGGGCCCATATTCTCTGTCGGCAAGGAGTAAACAGCTCAGCCCGCTCCATTGTTCAGCGGGGAAATATGGAGACCTGATTTCAACCTAACAAGGCCATGAGACAGTGTTCAGATTGTCACCGTATTTATTATACTACAACTCCCATCATGCGTACCAAAACCAAAAAGCAAAAGAGGCGTGCAGGGTGAAAAGCTCACAGTAAAGTGGCAGTAAACCCCAATATTGCACTTTAGTGATCGGGGGGGTCAACTGGGATTTAATATATTGACTGACTCACTCCAGTCTGAACCTGGACGAATAAATACGTACTGGAGCTGGCACTTTAACAAAAAATATATCCATGTATCCAGTGGTGGATCTGGTTTTTTTTGCTGCCCTAGGCAGACAAAATTCGCGCACCCCCCCACTTTGCACACCCACGACATGCCCCATCACCCACATTGCACACACATTAAATGCCCCATCACCCCCATTACATGCCACCATTGCCCTCATTACATACCCCCACCACGTCCATTACATGCCCCCATCACCCTGATTAATTGGAAGGAGCTAAAGCTTGCTGAACGGTGGGGGAGGCAGTGAAAATGTTTGAAGCACCAGAAGTGTGTGCAAAGTGCCGCCCTCTGGCAAAGTGTCGCCCTGGGTGAGTGCCTTGTTTGCCTTGCGGAAGATACACTACTGCATGGATCTACTGCTGGTTGTAATACTTAACTTGGAAACATAACTTTTGCAGACACATTTAAAACACATTTATCTCCTGTTCTGCTAATACAATGTATAGATCATTTTCAATAGTTTTTTTTATTCTCTACATTCACAGGACAGCATAGAAGGGGTTAAAGGGACAGTCTAGACCTCAATCTCACTTTGGTGAAAGATTTTTCCCAGTGTGATTTGATTCAGGCATTCTACATAAATCACATTTTTAATATTTGACTCCAGCCCTCCCCTAGTGATTACTCTGCATGTTTACTGCAGGTGCGGCAGCAGTGATTATATAGACACTGAGCATATAAAGTTATGTTTCATTTAGTCATTACCTGTGCTACTTGCATTGAATACATTGTGTGGACTGTGATAAACTGGCTCTTGTACACAGTAGGATCTCTTAACAGTGCAACACATTGTCTAATGACATCACTAGAGAGACAGGAAATTCCATTCATTTGAATGAAATTATTATGAGTCCTGCTGCCCCCCCAAAAAAAGGAAATGACTTTTACAAAATGTAAGACATGCATTTTAAAGTACTTTGAAAGCACATTAATATGAATTAATATTTGGAAGATGCATTTGGGCACCAGACAGTCCCTTTAAGCTTGACATTCCCTTCTCAGTTCCCAGCAATTCTCTCTCATGAATAAAGCCCTTAAAGCTGTGGTTTTGTTGTGTTCAGATTGCTGGGTTCTCTCAATGGGTCACTAAGCAGCGGGATGGTGTTCAGTTTAATGTCATTATTTTGTGTGCACCCACGTCTTCCCCAGTGGTAGGGGTCAGTGGAATAGCTGTGGCAGTTTGCACATAATAATAATTAGGAGGGGGGGAGACCGCCCAGTCATGATTCATACAGTGCTACGTTAATGTGTCTGATCTTACCCTGAGTTACATTATACCCTCCAGTTCATTCTCATTAGTGCAAACCAATATCACTCTAAGAAGAATGACAAGAAGGAAGGTGTGCTAAAGACATGTGTGGTAATCATGCAGGATTTGCCACCTAAGGCACAGAAAGGCACAAGGCAAAAATGTGCAGAAAAATCTCCAAACCATTCCCATTTTTACTGAGGCTCGTTCCCCTGCGATTGGAAAGGGTAATGGGGAAAGGGTAATGGATCTGTACCTTCCTGAGTAAGACATTGAGGTTCAAGGGACTGCCTGTGATTACCTAGGGGGTGAAGGATGGGCAGAATTAATAGCGAACACAGTGTAAATGACACTTATACAGGGATTATGACGCCTTTTATTTCACCCACTGGCTCTGTACCACTGAACGGGGGAAATATATTTTTATCCTAATTCCAGCAAGAAGATAGCAAAGTTACATTTTCTAGTGTACAACACATAACAAAGGTTTCTTACATTATTTTGTTGCACTTTAAACAGCTGAGTTCATCAGAGAGAGAGAGAGAGAGGCTGATTCCACAGTAATCGCACTCAGAGGGGTGAGAAAGCCCGCCTCCTGTGTATCCCCCTCACTGATCTCACTGAATTTAGAAGACCCTGTGAAATGATTTTCAGTGTAAAACTACAGAACTGTAATTGGCTTTAAAGTAAAATTAAAAGGAAATAAAACATTTTTGTTCACTTGTGCTTTTAATAAAGAATAACAAGTGAAAAATGAATTGTCCCTATTATGAGGATAAACTGACTGCTACTTTTTATAGTACATGCCAGTTATGTCCTATGGCTGGCAGCTACCATGCCCCCCAGGGAAGCAGACAGCCTGGGTCAGACCCTTGCTGAATACAGACTCTAATCAAATAAGCCCCCACTCTGATTGGCTGTGCGTGTGCTGATCCTGTCAGGGTGTGCCCGCCTCCTGACCAACTCTGTCTCAGCTCTGAGTCAGAGCCGAAAGTAAATCCTCATGTATCTGTAAAGAGGTTTAAAAAAAAAAAAAAAGGACACTCATTTTTCAACCTTTGCTCCTGTAAGAACTGTATGTAGCTGTCATTTAAAGAGACTGTATCACCAAAACATTGAGTGTAGAGAACAAAACAATGATTGAAAATGATCTATACATTGTGTTGGCAAAACTGCAAGCACATGTCTAAATTAGGAGAAAATGTGTTTTAGATGTGTCTGTGGAGTCTGCTGCTTATGACATCACCTGTGGCACGGTATGCAAATTACACATTGCCCATTGAAAAGCACTTCATTTGCATACCGTGCCACAGGTGATGTCATAAGCAGCAGACTCCACAGACACATTTAATACACATTTTTCTCCTAATTTAGGCATTTGCTGGCAGTTTTGCTAACACAATGTATAGATCATTTTCAATCATTGTTTATGCTCTACATCAGGGGTCCTCAAACTTTTTAAACAGGGGGCCAGTTCACTGTCCCTCAGACCGTTGGAGTGCCGGACTATAGTAAAAACAAAAACTATGAACAAATTCCTATGCACACTGCATATATCTTATTTTGAAACAAATCGGGAACTAATACAATATTTAAAATGAAGTAAAGTTAAATCAACAAACTTACTTATTTCAATGGGAATAGTGTGCCAGTCAGAGCCCAAGAATATTATACCATTCAGATGCCCAGTAATATTTTGCCATTCAGATGCCCAGTAATATTATGCCAGTCAGATGCCCAGTAACATTGTGCCAGTCAGATGCCCAGTAATATTATGCCAGTCAGTGCCCAGTAATATTATGCCAGTCAGATGTCCAGTAATATTATGCCAGTCAGTGCCCAATAATATTATGCCAGTCAGATGCCCAGTAACATTGTGCCAGTCAGATGTCCAGTAATATTATGCCAGTCAGATGCCCAGTAATATTATGCCAGTCAGAGCCCAGTAATATTATGCCAGTCATGTGCCCAGTAATATTATACCAGTCAGAGCTCAGTAATATTATGCCATTCAGTGCCCAGTAACATTGTACCAGTCAGATGTCCAGTAATATTATGCCAGTCAGTGCCCAATAATATTATGCCAGTCAGATGCCCAGTAACATTGTGCCAGTCAGATGTCCAGTAATATTATGCCAGTCAGATGCCCAGTAACATTGTGCCAGTCAGATGCCCAGTAATATGCCAGTCAGTGCCCAGTAACATTGTGCCAGTCAGATGCCCAGGAATAAAGTGCCATTGCAATGCTCGTTATACCTCCCCCGCATCCCCATCACTTACCTCCAGCTGCTGTGTCCCCGGCCGGACGCCTTTCGCAGAGTTTCCCTCCTGCACAGGGGAGGGAAACAGTCACTGGATCCGGATGTGACGTAACGTCACATCCGGTCGCGGTGTTTTTTATTTTTTTTTTTCTTCTTCTTTCTGCAGCTGCATCCGCTGCGGCTGCCCCAAAAAAAAAGGTAAACAGTGGGGAGCGGGGGGTGCCGGCACTCCCCGCGGGCCGCATTAATGTCGGCGGCGGGCCGCATGTGGCCCGCGGGCCGTACTTTGAGGACCCCTGGTTTAGGTGATAAAGGCCCTTTAACCTGCAATAATTTACCAAACCCACCTTGGAAATCCATTTCTTGTGCTTCGAGTGCCCAGGGGGTGTAAAAGCAAAGGGTTAAATAACAACCGTTCAATGCTGGGCTATATTTGTCAGTGAATGCAAACTGCTGTGACTGTGTGTTCTCTTGTTAAAGCTTCCAAGGCAGGGGCCTAGGGCAGGCATTGATCTGCCAGACAGCACTCCAGCAGACAAGGAGTTAAATTAAAGAGAACATTGCAACTAAAGCTAGCTTGCATTTCCTGTAGGTTCCACTGAATAAAGAGAGAATTTCATACTTAATTAAGTTGGACAAATTCAGCTGCACTGGAGAATTCTTCTTACTCAGCTACATTGACCTAAAACTTTAAATTCCCACCTCAGTAAAGGAGGAGAGTATATTTAACAGCAGGAAGACCACCACAAGCGGACATAGTCTGAAATTAAAGGGGTTAAGGTTTAAAAGTAACATCAGGATGTATTCATTTACTGAGAGAGTAGTGGATGTATGGAATAGTCTTCCAGTAGAAGTGGTAGAGGTTAATACAGTGAAGGAGTTTAAGCATGCATGGGATAGGTATAAGGCTATCCTAGATATAAGATAAGGCCAGGGACTAATGAAAGTATTACTTTACTGAGAGGGTAGTGGATGCATGGAATAGTCTTCCAGTAGAAGTGGTAGAGGTTAATACAGTGAAGGAGTTTAAGCATGCATGGGATAGGTATAAGGCTATCCTAGATATAAGATAAGGCCAGGGACTAATGAAAGTATTACTTTACTGAGAGGGTAGTGGATGTATGGAATAGTCTTCCAGTAGAAGTGGTAGAGGTTAATACAGTGAAGGAGTTTAAGCATGCGTGGGATAGGTATAAGGCTATCCTAGATATAAGATAAAGCCAGGGACTAATGAAAGTATTACTTTACTGAGAGGGTAGTGGATGTATGGATTAGTCTTCCAGTAGAAGTGGTAGAGGTTAATACAGTGAAGGAGTTTAAGCATGCGTGGGATAGGTATAAGGCTATCCTAGATATAAGATAAGGCCAGGGACTAATGAAAGTATTACTTTACTGAGAGGGTAGTGGATGCATGCAATAGTCTTCCAGTAGAAGTGGTAGAGGTTAATACAGTGAAGGAGTTTAAGCATGCATGGGATAGGTATAAGGCTATCCTAGATATAAGATAAGGTCAGGGACTAATGAAAGTATTACTTTACTGAGAGGGTAGTTGATGTATGGAATAGTCTTCCAGTAGAAGTGGTAGAGATTAATACAGTGAAGGAGTTTAAGCATGCATGGGATAGGTATAAGGTTATCCTAGATATAAGATAAGGCCAGGGACTAATGAAAGTATTACATTACTGAGAGGGTAGTGGATGTATGGAATAGTCTTCCAGTAGAAGTGGTAGAGGTTAATACAGTGAAGTAGTTTAAGCATGCATGTGATAGGTATAAGGCTATCCTAGATATAAGATAAGGGACTAATGAAAGTATTACATTACTGAGAGGGTAGTGGATGCATGGAATAGTCTTCCAGTAGAAGCGGTAGAGGTTAATGCAGTGAAGGAGTTTAAGCATGCTATATATAAGATAGGGAACTGGGGACTAATAAAGGTATTTAGAAAACTGGGCACAATTGGACTAGATGGACTGAATGGTTCTTATCTGCCGGTGACACATTCTATGTTTCTCAATTCCCTGCATTTCTCTCTTTATTGAGTATTGAACCTTAGATATTGTTTTCTCCCCTAACTGAGGAGACCTGATCTCACCCTGTGATTTTAAGTTTCATTAATATTCAGTTGCTCTAGATTACCAATCCCCAGATATCCAAATATGTTAAATGATGTCAAACACCAACCACAAGCACATCCCACAGTCACAGGTTTATTTGACATCAGACACGTGTATTCCTGCGCTCGGATACATTAATGCACAAAATATACACAAATGCTTTGGCCATGATCAGTTTATCATCAAATGCCTCTGAATGTGACATCCGAACCCTAGGCAGGGGCACTGTAAGGCAGGTTCTGTCTGTGTTCTGTCTAACTAGTGGCCCCGGGGGTCAGAACACAGTCTTAAGTCTTGTTGTGACCTCTTATATACCTAAAAGTCCTACTTTATGACATCCTCAATTAAATAGGGTGCAGGTCTCTGCCACTCCAAAGTTACCAGGACCTCCCCATTAAAGGCAATAATTGGACAGTATTGATAATTAACGCCATGGGATGTTCCTGATCCTCAGTGTGGCTGCATTATTAACTCTGTTAGCACAAGAGGAGGGTGGGTACACATTATTACCCCCCACCCCACCTCCCTCGCCCATGGTACACAAAGCCTTCAAAGGCAAACCCACATAACGGTAAATCGATTTGTCACAGACATGCGGTCAGCGTTGCGCAAAAAAAAAATTTAAGGGTTAAACGGTGGCGACAATGGCCATTTTCTGTCTTAAGATCCTCTTCGCCACCTTGAGACACGTGTTCAGGCCACAAGCCACATCATAGCGTAAGTCGGGTGAGGGGGGGGAGGTTTCCTTGACCAAAGGTGGTCACCTTACATGATGGAACACTTCCCTGTCAGCTTGTCCTTCTTCCTCTGTTGTTTGGATTTCTTACCGTCTACCTGGAGGCTAACAGTCCTCCGCTTCTCAAGGTTTAGAAGCTCTTGGAAGAGTTCCTGCACATTGTAGTTCAGTTTGGCGGAGGTCTCCATGAAGGAGCACTTCCACTTGTTGGCCAGACTTTCTCCGTCGCTAACCTGGACTTCCCGGAGAGTCTCATCGTTTTTGTTGCCAACCAACATGATGGGAATCTTGTGAGTGTCCCCTTTAATCTGACAGAGCTGTTCGTAAATCGCCTGAAGTTCTTCCATGGACTGCTTACTAGTGACCGAGTAGACCAAGATGAAAGCGTGACCTTTGGAGATGGACAACCTCTGCATGGCCGGAAATTGGTGGCTTCCCGTCGTGTCCGTGATCTGCAGCGTGCAGATGTTCTTGTCGCAGCTGATGACCTGTCTGTAGGTATCTTCTATGGTTGGGATGTAGGTGGCCCTGAAAGTTCCCCTCACGAAACGAAGAACTAGGGAGCTTTTCCCGACTCCCGCCGCTCCGAAAACCACCACCCGGTAGTCGTTACTCTGCTCTGGCATGATGCTTTCAAGGCAGACGTTTCCAAAAAGTTTAACGGACTTGGAGTTTCGAATGCAAGGATTCACAGGGTTGGCATTCTATGTGCGTTATCAGGATATCTATAAAATGGAAGAGAAGGAAAGATAAATGATGCATGCATTTCACTAACAATGATATTTAGCAATAAACCTTGGGGATTTGAAAACTGATGGATCCAGAAAACATCTAGACAGCTTGATGGACACCCCCATCTCTCTTGAATTCAGCACTCTGGACAGTCTATGAAGTAACCCGAACCTGGATTTTAACTGGTCTGTTAATCCAGATAATTACATCCTTGCTCCCAACCTCCACCTGTGGATCAGACAAGCACCTGAATGGGAGACTAAAGAATTCAGACCTCACCTTGCCGATCAGCCCGTTCTTTGATATTCTCTGGACCTGACTGCTTCGAGGTGCTTTTGATCTCAGCACAGCCTCGCAGGGAGGAAAAGTTCCCTCCCTACTCCCCCTTTTGTTTCTCTCTTTTTTTTCTTCTTCTCCAATCTGCTATGAATGGCGGCTGCAAAATTAGATTATTTGTGCCACCTAGTGGATATGCCAGCATCCCTCTGCCCACCCACGCTTTCTCACCTACAAAAGAACCACTCGCCTGACATATAAAAAGTACTAGAGATAAATATATTTGATAAAAGGGGGAATCGATTAAGACACAGTGTCACCGTCGGAAAACTAGAGGGCTCTGCTCAGATGTAGTGTGAAAACGTCACAGAGAGGGTGGTGGATGCATGGAACAACCTTCCAGCAGAAATGGGAATGGTTAATTCAATTAAGAATTTGAAGCACATAGTAAGATTATTTATTAGAAACAAGAGAGAAACACACTGCGCCCAATTGTGGTGGAAACAGCTGCAGCAAATTCTACCAGTGTCTCACTCCTGGCAATAAACAAATCAAAACAACACACAAGTGAAAACGTGCGATGTGACCCAACACTTCAAAACACACAACTCAGGAAAAATAAATAATAAATTGTTACCCTTAAAGTAAATCAGCCTTAAAGTAAATCAGCTTAATATTCAATCCGAAGGGAAAAAAATAAAACAAAACAGAACAGAAATAATATAGTGTAGTATATCACATAAAAGTGCTGATAACAAATAATAAGTGAGAACACACTCACATCTTCCTGAGCAGAGATCTGCTCAGTCTGTACAGCATCCAGGGAGCCCACCAAGGGGTTAAAGATCCAACAGGTTCACAGAGGAATCCTATGCAGCTTATTCAGGGTGGCAGGCCCAGAAGGTACTCCCAGCAGTAGTATAAGAGAGGGTAAGGAGGAGACTATTTAGCTTCAACGATTTTAATACCAATAAAAACATATAAAGAATCTTACATTCAAAGATCCACTTGAACAGTACATATATAGAGTCCCAGTAGCAGTCTCCTCTTGTCCACAACGCGTTTCACCCCCAAAGTAGGGCTTTTTCAAGTGTGTGTTTTCACTTGAAAAAGCCCTACTTTGGGGGTGAAACGCGTTGTGGACAAGAGGAGACTGCTACTGGGACTCTATATATGTACTGTTCAAGTGGATCTTTGAATGTAAGATTCTTTATATGTTTTTATTGGTATTAAAATCGTTGAAGCTAAATAGTCTCCTCCTTACCCTCTCTTATACTACTGCTGGGAGTACCTTCTGGGTCTGCCACCCTGAATAAGCTGCATAGGATTCCTCTGTGAACCTGTTGGATCTTTAACCCCTTGGTGGGCTCCCTGGATGCTGTATAGACTGAGCAGATCTCTGCTCAGGAAGATGTGAGTGTGTTCTCACTTATTATTTGTTATCAGCACTTTTATGTGATATACTACACTATATTATTTCTGTTCTGTTTTGTTTTATTTTTTTCCCTTCGGATTGAATATTGAGCTGATTTACTTTAAGGCTGATTTACTTTAAGGGTAACAATTTATTATTTATTTTTCCTGAGTTGTGTGTTTTGAAGTGTTGGGTCACAGCGCACGTTTTCACTTGTGTGTTGTTAAGATTATTTATTATTTCCATTAGGTAGAAAATTGGCCAAAATTTCTGGGGTTTCCAGGTGTACCAGATGTTTGTGTAAAATAATGCTACGTAATATATATATACACTCTGTGCTCTCCGTCTAATGAATAGTATATTCCCTGGCAACTCTCTCCCACTGACAAACAAAAACTAGCTGGAATTCTAAAGAAGTAGAAAGCAGACCACGATTTGTCCAGATTTTCAAGATCTCCTCCACAAAGACCAACTGCTAATTCGTTGACCAAGTGAAGGGAATACCTGCAAGAAGAAATGAAATAACCTTCGATTTAGAACTTTCCCCCCATCTCTTTCTGGACTTCAACTCTCACAGATGTCTGCCATTCTGGATTGACGAGCGAAACGCGTCATGTCTGTATCTGATTTGCACTTTTTTTTATGCTTGTTGCTGTTTTTCAGATTGTTAGAAATTACTCTTTACAATTCACCATTTTATATCTTCAATATTGTGAGAGGCTTTTCCGGCTTTTTACCTTGTCTAGGTTGAAGAAAAGAAATGAGTTGACCAAGTTCACCCCTTTTCCATTCTGACAGGCTGGCTGGGGAACATGGGAGTTGTCATCCATACACATCCTGAGAGCCACAGTAGGAAGCCTACGGTCTACGTTCAAACTGAACGAAGTACAATCCCTATTCACATGTATAGATCCCACGTACCTTTACATCCATTAATCACGTCTCCAGGGGCCAGGATCTCCAGGATTTATTTCCATCAATAAGAAATGACTTGTAATAAATGCATTGATTGCTCTTTGAAGATTAAGGGCTTTATTCACGAGGGAGGGAACTGAGAAGATAACTGCAAGTGCCAGGTCCAAAGTAGCAGAGTTGGAAAAATTCTCCCATCCGGCTGTACTTCAAACTCTACTATTTTGGCCTTAATTAAATAAATATGGAGAGATGCACTATCATTGGTCAAACCTGCAGCCCCCCCGAAAAGAGGATATAAATTCACAATTCAAAAGTACATGTAATAAAATAAAGTCTTCTGGCTTGTCTGGTCTTAAATAGTAGTTTATCAAAGAAAATAGAGGGTGCGCAAGTGATGTATAAAACAAATAATAAACGTATCTTGCAGATCATCGGTGGTACATCCAGGAGAAGGCAAGCAAGCCGAAACGTTGATGGAGGGGGAGGAGCTAAAATGGCCATTTGTGGGGCAATAAATCCATATAATTGTACAAAACATACTGCACTATATTTGTCCACCTGTATCTTGTTTTATATACATTCGTCCACAAGTCTAATATCATCAATGATCTGCAAGATACGTTTATTATTATTATTTATTTTATAAATCACCTGCGCACTCTCTATTTTCTTTTACAATAGTTTCTTGGTGTAATTGAGGTTTTTTTTTACACTTGAGTGGTTTTGCAGCAATTTCACAAAAATTGTGAGCGCTAGTTATCAACTGCCTTTACCTCGTACATAGTAGACTAGGTTGAAATAATTCAATAAAGACCCTCTGTCGCTGGATCAGATGTCAAGTAGGCGGCAAAATCCCACTCTGCAAATGCTCGGCCAGTATGGAGCTTAGTTATAGACTCCTGACGAGCGAAACGCGTCAAGTCTGTATCCGATTTGCACTTTTGTTTCTGCTTGTTGCTGTTTTTCAGATTGTTACAAATGACTCTTTACAATTCACCAGTTTGTATCTTCAGTATTGTGAGGGGCTTTTCCGGCTTTTACCTTGTCTAGGTTGAAGAAAAGAAATGCGTTGACCAAGTTCACCCCTTTTCCTATGTTTCGCTTCCCACTGTTGATCCAAAAGAAAGGGAAAAGCCCTTCTTGTATGTGGATTGGTGTATAATAATGCCTCTGCTACCCCCTGATTACTACATTGAGGGGTTTTCCCGTCACTTTTACTCCCACCATAACTTTGTCCCCATGTGATGAGCACATCAGACGTGTCATAACTGTGATCCTTCACTGACATTACTGATTCCTGGACACAGCTTGTGAGCAGTAAAACCCAATATATCCAGTTAGTACTGATTTTCTTTAAATGAAGAATGACCCAACCTCTGTATCGGGATGTAGTGCGGGGAAAATCAGACAGTAAATCAGGCGAGAGGGCCTCCTGACACTAAAGACAGGGCTAGAGCGTGGTCTGTATGTGTGGCCCTCAGTGACTGGCGTGGCCCCCAAGTAACACAGGGGACATAATAATTGACCTGTCTGCCACTATATTAAAAAGGTGGATTGCTCTGTGTGTCCAACTTTGACACGTGGCCACAGATCTGATGGAGTAGGCGACCTTCGGCACTCCAGATCTTGTGGACTACATCTCCCATACAGCCGTAATGCTGGCTAAGCATCATGGGAAATGTAGTCCACAACCCTTGGCCTATAAGATGACCATATTCAGGGATGCTTATAATAAATGCATGTTCCAGGGTTCAGACCCGTATGCAGCCCTGACATATGAATTATTATAAGTGGCCTGCCCTGCATGTGACCTCGCCCCTGTATGTGGCCCCCTTTATATGTGGCTCCCTGGGTCAGTGTGGCCCCAGGTGAGATCTCTTGGGATGTGGCTCCTCGTAAGCCCAGGGGCCACACGTTACAGGAGTTCGGGAAGTTCCCTTACCTGCGGAGAGAGCGGCTTCCGATGGCAATACTGATGGCAGGGTGAGCCATCCAGTTACAAAGCTAGAATGGATTGTCCCACGGTGGAGTTCCCATGCAGGGGAGGACGAGATAACAGAAATAGCAGCAAATGCAAACTGCCCCTCATCCATCTCTAATGCCCCCGCATTAAACAAGCCACATATTGTGGGCCAGAAATTAGAAAAAATATCCCTTTTATGACGGCTGGGAGCTGGATCATTGAGGGAGTGGCAGTGTGTGGATCCCCCCCGCACTTCATTCATGTTTTAAACAAATGGAGAGTCCCATTCATACAGCTGCAGAAGGAGAAGTACCTTAACCCATTCATTACAGGAGGGAATGAAGCACTCAAAGCCGTACACATGGGTATCTATCCTCACCCTGCTCATTCCCGCTCTCCTTCCCTTCCTATAATATCATCACCCTGCTCATTCCTGCTCTCCTTCCCTTCCTATAATACCATGCACCCTGCTCATTCCTGCTCTCCTTCCCTTCCTATAATACCATGCACCCTGTCATTCCTGCTCTCCTTCCCTTCCTATAATATCAGCCACCCTGCTCATTCCTGCTCTCCTTCCCTTCCTATAATACCATGCACCCTGTCATTCCTGCTCTCCTTCCCTTCCTATAATATCAGCCACCCTGCTCATTCCTGCTCTCCTTCCCTTCCTATAATATCATCACCCTGCTCATTCCTGCTCTCCTTCCCTTCCTATAATATCATCAACCTGCTCATTCCTACTCTCCTTCCCTTCCTATAATATCATCACCCTGCTCATTCCTGCTCTCCTTCCCTTCCTATATCCTCACCCTGCTCATTCCTGCTCTCCTTCCCTTCCTATAATATCATCAACCTGCTTATTCCTGCTCTCCTTCCCTTCCTATAATATCATCACCCTGCTCATTCCTGCTCTCCTTCCCTTCCTATAATAATATCCTCACCCTGCTCATTCCTGCTCTCCTTCCCTTCATATAATAATATCATCACCCTGCTCATTCCGGCTCTCCTTCCCTTCCTATAATATCATCACCCTGCTCATTCCTGCTCTCCTTCCCTTCCTATAATAATATCATCACCCTGCTCATTCCTGCTCTCCTTCCCTTCCTATAATAATATCATCACCCTGCTCATTCCTGCTCTCCTTCCCTTCCTATAATATCATCACCCTGCTCATTCCTGCTCTCCTTCCCTTCCTATAATATCTTCACCCTGCTCATTCCTGCTCTCCTTCCCTTCCCATAATATCCTCACCCTGCTCATTCCTGCTCTCCTTCCCTTCCTATAATATCCTCACCCTGCTCATTCCTGCTCTCCTTCCCTTCCTATAATATCATCACCCTGCTCATTCCCGCTCTCCTTCCCTTCCTATAATATCCTCACCCTGCTCATTCCCGCTCTCCTTCCCATCCTATAATATCATCACCCTGCTCATTCCTGCTCTCCTTCCTATAATATCAGCTTCCTGCTCTCCTTCCCTTCCTATAATATCATCACCCTGCTCTCCTTCCCTTCCTATAATATCACCCTGCTCATTCCTACTCTCCTTCCCTTCCTATAATATCATCACCCTGCTCATTCCTGCTCTCCTTCCCTTCCTATAATATCAGCACCCTGCTCATTCCTGCTCTCCTTCCCTTCCTATATCATCACCCTGCTCATTCCTGCTCTCCTTCCCTTCCTATATCATCACCCTGCTCATTCCTGCTCTCCTTCCCTTCCTATAATATCATCACCCTGCTCATTCCTGCTCTCCTTCCCTTCCTATAATATCATCACCCTGCTCATTCCTGCTCTCCTTCCCTTCCTATAATATCATCACCCTGCTCATTCCCGCTCTCCTTCCCTTCCTATAATATCATCATCCTGCTCATTCCCGCTCTCCTTCCCTTCCTATATCATCACCCTGCTCGTTCCTGCTCTCCTTCCCTTCCTGTAATATCACCCTGCTCATTCCTGCTCTCCTTCCCTTCCTATAATATCATCACCCTGCTCATGCCTGCTCTCCTTCCCATCCTATAATATCATCACCCTGCTCATTCCTGCTCTCCTTCCCTTCCTATAATATCACCCTGCTCATTCCTGCCCTCCTTCCCTTCCTATATCATCACCCTGCTCATTCCTGCTCTCCTTCCCATCCTATAATATCATCACCCTGCTCTCCTTCCCTTCCTATAATATCCTCACCCTGCTCATTCCTGCTCTCCTTCCCTTCCTATAATACCATCACCCTGTTCATTCCTGCTCTTCTTCCCTTCCTGTAATATCATCACCCTGCTCATGCCTGCTCTCCTTCTCTTCCAAAAATATCCTCACCCTGCTCATTCCTGCTCTCCTTCCCTTCCTATAATACCATCACCCTGTTCATTCCTGCTCTTCTTCCCTTCCTATAATATCATCACCCTGCTCATTCCTGCTCTCCTTCCCTTCCTATAATATCCTCACACTGCTCATTCCCGCTCTCCTTCCCTTCCTATAATATCGTCACACTGCTCATTCCCGCTCTCCTTCCCTTCCTATAATATGATCACCCTGCTCATTCCTGCTCTCCTTCCCTTTCTATAATATCATCACACTGCTCATTCCTGCTCTCCTTCCCTTCCTATAATATCATCACCCTGCTCATACCTGCTCTCCTTCCCTTCCTATAATATCATTACCCTGTTCATTCCTGCTCTCCTTCCCTTCCTATAATATCATCACCCTGCTCATACCTGCTCTCCTTCCCTTCCTATAATATCATTACCCTGTTCATTCCTGCTCTCCTTCCCTTCCTATAATATCATCACCCTGCTCATTCCTGCTCTCATTCCCTTCCTATAATATCATCACCCTGCTAATTCCTACTCTCCTTCCCTTCCTATAATATCCTCACCCTGCTCATTCCTGCTCTCCTTCCCTTGCTCATTCCTGCTCTCCTTCCCTTCCTATATCACCCACCCTGCTCTCCTTCCCTTCCTATAATATCCTCACCCTGCTCATTCCTGCTCTCCTTCCCTTGCTCATTCCTGCTCTCCTTCCCTTCCTTTATCACCCACCCTGCTCATTCCTGCTCTCCTTCCCTTCCTATAATATCCTCACCCTGCTCATTCCTGCTCTCCTTCCCTTCCTATAATATCATCACCCTGCTCATTCCCGCTCTCCTTCCCTTCCTATAATATCCTCACCCTGCTCATTCCCGCTCTCCTTCCCATCCTATAATATCATCACCCTGCTCATTCCTGCTCTCCTTCCTATAATATCAGCTTCCTGCTCTCCTTCCCTTCCTATAATATCATCACCCTTCTCTCCTTCCCTTCCTATAATATCACCCTGCTCATTCCTGCTCTCCTTCCCTTCCTATAATATCATCACCCTGCTCATTCCTGCTCTCCTTCCCTTCCTATAATATCAGCACCCTGCTCATTCCTGCTCTCCTTCCCTTCCTATAATATCATCACCCTGCTCATTCCTGCTCTCCTTCCTATAATATCAGCTTCCTGCTCTCCTTCCCTTCCTATAATATCATCACCCTTCTCTCCTTCCCTTCCTATAATATCACCCTGCTCATTCCTGCTCTCCTTCCCTTCCTATAATATCATCACCCTGCTCATTCCTGCTCTCCTTCCCTTCCTATAATATCATCACCCTGCTCATTCCTGCTCTCCTTCCCTTCCTATAATATCATCACCCTGCTCATTCCTGCTCTCCTTCCCTTCCTATAATATCATTACCCTGCTCATTCCTGCTCTCCTTCCCTTCCTATAATATCATCACCCTGCTCATTCCTGCTCTCCTTCCCTTCCTATAATATCCTCACCCTGCTCATTCCCGCTCTCCTTCCCTTCCTATAATATCATCACCCTGCTCATTCCTGCTCTTCTTCCCTTCCTATAATATCATCACCCTGCTCATTCCTGCTCTCCTTCCCTTCCTGTAATATCACCCTGCTCATTCCTGCTCTCCTTCCCTTCCTATAATATCATCACCCTGCTCATTCCTGCTCTCCTTCCCTTCCTATAATATCACCACCCTGCTCATTCCTGCTCTCCTTCCCTTCCTATAATATCATCACCCTGCTCATTCCTGCTCTCCTTCCCTTCCTATAATATCCTCACCCTGCTCATTCCTGCTCTCCTTCCCTTCCTATAATACCATCACCCTGTTCATTCCTGCTCTCCTTCCCTTCCTAAAATATCCTCACACTGCTCATTCCCGCTCTCCTTCCCTTCCTATAATATCGTCACACTGCTCATTCCCGCTCTCCTTCCCTTCCTATAATATGATCTTCCTGCTCTCCTTCCCTTTCTATAATATGATCTTCCTGCTCTCCTTCCCTTTCTATAATATCATCACCCTGCTCATTCCTGCTCTCCTTCCCTTCCTATAATATGATCTTCCTGCTCTCCTTCCCTTTCTATAATATCATCACCCTGCTCATTCCCGCTCTCCTTCCCTTCCTATAATATCATCCACCCTGCTCATTCCTGCTCTCCTTCCCTTCCTATAATATCATTACCCTGTTCATTCCTGCTCTCCTTCCCTTCCTATAATATCATCACCCTGCTCATTCCCGCTCTCCTTCCCTTCCTATAATATCATCACCCTGCTCATTCCCGCTCTCCTTCCCTTCCTATAATATCATCACCCTGCTCATTCCGGCTCTCCTTCCCTTCCTATAATATCATCACCCTGCTCATTCCTGCTCTCCTTCCCTTCCTATAATATCATCACCCTGCTCATTCCTGCTCTCATTCCCTTCCTATAATATCATCACCCTGCTCATTCCTACTCTCCTTCCCTTCCTATAATATCATCACCCTGCTCATTCCTGCTCTCCTTCCCTTGCTCATTCCTGCTCTCCTTCCCTTCCTATATCACCCACCCTGCTCTCCTTCCCTTCCTATAATATTCTCACCCAGCTCATTCCTGCTCTCCTTCCCTTGCTCATTCCTGCTCTCCTTCCCTTCCTATATCACCCACCCTGCTCATTACTGCTCTCCTTCCCTTCCTATAATATCCTCACCCTGCTCATTCCTGCTCTCCTTCCCTTGCTCATTCATGCTCTCCTTCCCTTGCTCATTCCTGCTCTCCTTCCCTTGCTCATTCCTGCTCTCCTTCCCTTGCTCATTCATGCTCTCCTTACCTTGCTCATTACTGCTCTCCTTCCCTTCCTATAATATCATCACCCTGCTCATTCCTGCTCTCCTTCCCTTCCTATAATATCATCACCCTGCTCATTCCTGCTCTCCTTCCCTTCTTATAATACCATCACCCTGCTCATTCCTGCTCTCCTTCCCTTCTTATAATACCATCACCCTGCTCATTCCTGCTCTCCTTCCCCTTACTATAATAAAGCACATTAATATGCATTAATATTTGGAAGAGCCATTTTGGGCACTAGACAGTCCCTTTAATATGCAAATTACACATTTCCCAAGTCACAGCTGATATACGCGGGGGGCACCACAGACACATTAGAACATATTTTCTCTAATTTTAGGAATTTGATTCCAGTTCTGCCAACGCAATGTATAGATCATTTTTCATATTTTATGCTCTAGTGTCACATTATAAAACATGTTTAGGTTGACAGTCCCTTTAATAAATCATTGGGCAAATTGGCTGTGGCATATTAATGAACATACTAACAGTGGCATATTAATGGGTAAAATCACACTGGCATATTAATGGTCAAATTAGCCCCTTGCCTTTATTCTTTTCTGCACTGATCAGGACAGATAGGTATTCTGGATTGCCTTAAAATACAGAACATGCACAGAAAAACAAATATTGATTGACTTTGTGTTCCCCCAAGAGTTTTGCAGCAGCTTTGTTGGCATCCCTGGAGGGATTATCAGGAATCATGCCAATGCTCCCCCCCCCCCCCCCCCCCCCCTGCTTAGCCGCATGTGTTTGCAGGCTAAGCAGCTGTGTGTATAATCTTTCACATGTCAGATTACAAGAATTACACACATGGCACAGTGAGGTCAATGCATGATACTGCTAATTCTACAAATAGCCCAGATGTCATCTGTCTGTCATTCCCACCTGCCTGCCATTCCAATCTTTCTGCCATTCCCATCTTCCTGCCATTCCCATCTTCCTGCCATTCCCATCTGTCTGTCATTCCCATCTGTCAGTCATTCCCATCTGTCTGTCATTCCCATCTGTCTGTCATTCGCACCTGCCTGCTGTTCTCATCTGCCTGCCATTCCCATCTTCCTGCCATTCCCATCTGCCTGCCATTCCCATCTGCCTGCCATTCCCACCTGTCAGTCATTCCCATCTGTCTGCCGTTCTCATCTTCCTGCCATTCCAATCTTTCTGCCATTCCCATCTTCCTGCCATTCCCATCTTCCTGCCATTCCCATCTGTCTATCATTCCCATCTGTCAGTCATTCCCATCTGTCTGTCATTCGCACCTGCCTGCTGTTCTCATCTGCCTGCCATTCCCATCTTCCTGCCATTCCCATCTGTCTGTCATTCCCATCTGTCAGTCATTCCCATCTGCCTGCCATTCCCATCTGCCTGCCATTCCCATCTGTCTGTCATTCCCATCTGTCAGTCATTCCCACCTGCCTGCCGTTCTCATCTTCCTGCCATTCCCACCTGCCTGCCATTCCCATCTGCCTGCCATTCCCATCTGTCTGCCATTCCCATCTGCCTGCCGTTCTCATCTGCCTGCCATTCCCATCTGCCTGCCATTCCCATCTTCCTGCCATTCCCATATGCCTGCCATTCCCATCTGTCTGCCGTTCTCATCTGCCTGCCATTCCCATCTGCCTGCCATTCCCATCTGCTTGCCATTCCCATCTGTCTGCCATTTCCATCTGTCTGCCATTCCCATCTGCCATTCCCATCTTCCTGCCATTCCCATCTGTCTGCCATTCCCATCTGCCTGCCATTCCCATCTTCCTGCCATTCCCATCTGTCTGCCATTCCCATCTGTCTGCCATTCCCATCTGTCTGCCATTCCCACCTGTCTGCCATTCCCATCTGTCTGCCATTCCCACCTGCCTGCCGTTCTCATCTGTCTGCCATTCCCATCTGCCTGCCATTCCCATCTGCTTGCCATTCCCATCTGTCTGCCATTTCCATCTGTCTGCCATTCCCATCTGCCTGCCATTCCCATCTTCCTGCCATTCCCATCTGTCTGCCATTCCCATCTGCCTGCCATTCCCATCTGTCTGCCATTCCCATCTGTCTGCCATTCCCATCTGTCTGCCATTCCCACCTGTCTGCCATTCCCATCTGTCTGCCATTCCCACCTGCCTGCCGTTCTCATCTGTCTGCCATTCCCACCTGTCTGTCATTCCCATCTTCTTGCCATCCTCTAATACCTCCTGGTAGGAAGTCATTCTCCTAATGCAGTGAAATGGAATAGATTTCCTGCCAGACTGAATACAACACCCGGGACACAAACATTTCCCCTAATGGGTTTATAATAAGCAGGATAATTGGTATTTTTCTTTTTTGGCATCCCCAGGCCACAAGCAATGTTCCCATTTAGGTTAAGCACAGCCAGCAAATAGTTCCTCAGTATGTTGTGGAACTACTACTCCCATAATGCCCAGTCACGCACAGCCTGGCAAAGCATGATGAGAGTTGTAGTTCCACAGTACTTCAAGAACTATAAGTCAGCTATGTCTGATATTGTGTATATTGATTTATGCTTAATTATTGTGCAATTATATTACGCTGGAAGCTTTCAGGATGCCCTCTGACGTCTGTGTAGTATTCATTTTGACCCTTATCATTGTTCCACCAATCTATGCAAGTTGGCCCATCTCTGTGTTGCATCAATGTATAGTGTGATTTAACGACATATACGTCTGGTGTTCTTACCCCCAGGGATGGGTAAAGTGGCCGGATCAAGGTCACCACCTTTTTTACTTTCCCAACATCATCTTTTGGGTCAGTTTCTGTTCTGACCTCCTCACTCCCTTGTATGTCTCCTGTCCCCCCCACGCCCTCTAGATTGTAAGCTCTGCGAGCAGGGCTCTCTATCTCTCATGGATCAGTCTGTTCTAGTTTGTCTCACTTAGTATGTAGTCCCGCTCAATGTCTGTACCTAGAGCTGCGTAAATTGTTGGCGCTATATAAATTAACAGTAATGTAATGTCATTTTTGTATCTGTTCTTTCAGATGATCTTGCTTCAAGGATGAACCACAATAAGATTTTTTTTTTTATCAAGCCATTTATTTCACTGTAATATAATACATTGTCGCGATAAAGTGACACCCCTTTAAATTCATTACCAAGTGCAGTGCAAAATTCTTCTTCCTGTGTGTGAAGATTATTGTTTATGAGTCAGTGCACTTGCAGACACATTACTAAGCAGGTAGCATGAACAGATTTTTTATATAAATTTCCATTGTCTCTGATGGCTAGGAAGAAGTGTGAGGCAGAGGCCATTGTCATATCATGTACTTGCACATAGATCTCTTCAAGGCTTTGGAGCATTGGCTGCCAACCCCGCAGATTAATAAGCGGATCAGGTTCTCGGTTAGCTGCAGAGATACCTTGCGATTTTGTGATAAGGAATCTATTAATACCACTGAATCTATTTCTGGCAATTACTAAGGAGCAGGAACACAGACCTGCAGTCAGGGCATGTCTTAAAATAAATAAAAAGTACAAAATGTATGATATTAGGTGGTCTGCAGTATTTCAGATAATAACTTGAAAGGGACTCTGTCACCTAAGCACTGTTAATAAGATGCAAGTAGAGAAAAATAAATGATCCATACATTGGAAATGCAACCAAATGCATACAATAAGAGAAAAATGTGTTAAGAATGACTCTCCGGTGTCCACAGTGTGACACCTTGTGGCTTGATTTGCAAATTACACGTTTCCCATTGAAAGTAGCTAATTTGCATATCAAAAGCTGAGTTTTCATACACGCGACCTTCTTCTATCACTGCTCGCAACCAACCGAGCGAGCTGGGTGGGTCAGAAGGTGGGAATAAAAGCACAATATCATGATCTCGGCTGTATCCAACATCGGGCAACAGCAGACATAACGAATTTAGCAATATCTAGTACAACGCTAACTGGGATCTTCCGATCTCCCCAGCCACCATTTCTGCCGGCAAGCCATTTATTTTCCCCCAAAGGCGCCGCCCCCCAGTCAGACAAGGTAAGTGCCACCCTAGGCACCTGCCTTGTGCTAAACACAGCTTAAAGGGACTGTCTGGTGCACAAAATGCATCTTCCAAATATTAATACATATTAATGTGCTTTCAAAGTACTTTAAAATGCATGTTTTGCATTGCTTAAAATATAAAATACTTACAGCTAGATAAAAAAAAATGTGAAATTACAGCAGTTTGCAAGAACCAGGACTGCCCACACTAGCTGAGTAAACGTCAATTTCGTTTTTTTTTTTATAGTGCAGGAACCAATGAGAATAATGCCATTCAAATTAAAACTAAAAAAAATCCTGTCTCTCTAGTGATGTCAGTGTGTTGCACTGTTAAGAGATCCTACTGTGTACATGAGCAAGTCTATCACAGTCCACACAATGTATTATATACTAGCAGTGCAGGACGTGACTAAATGTAACAAAACGTTATATGCTATATAATCAGTGCTGCCGCACCTGCAGTAACCATGCAGAGTAATCACTGGGGAGGGCTTGAGTCAAATATTAAAAATATGATTTATGCAGAATGCCTGCATCAAATCACACTGGGATAAAAGGCCTGTGCACTATACAAGCAGTAATCTTCCGATAACACGCATACATTACATGACATTATCTGTGTCGCTCATACAGACTGTGGGATACGGGTGACACAGGGCGTTATTCCTGTTTTTTTCTTACTTTTTCCTTCAATGAGGCATAAAGCCAGTTTTAAACCCATAGAACATACCTTCTGGGTGATTAAAACATGTTCTAGAGCAGGGGTAAGCAACCTTTGGCACTCCACATGTTGTGGACTACATCTCCCATAATGCTCTTACAGCCATAATACTAGCAAAGCATCAAGGGAGATGTAGCCCACCAAATCTGGAGTTCCGAAGATTGCTTACCCGTTATATATGGCCTCAGTGTCTATCCGCGGCCCCTCCACCGGTTTCTGTACTACAACTACCATAATTCTCTGCTATTCTAGAAAGATGGTGAGGAATTATGGGGTTTGTAGTTCTACAGCAGCTGGCTGGCTGCAGTTGGATGCCTAGGTTATAGGGCAGGGGTAGGCAAAACTTGGCACTCCAGATGCTGTGGACTACATTTCCATTGATGCTTTGACAGCATTACGACTGTCAGGGCATTATGGGTGATGTAGTCCACAACAGCTGGAGTGCTGAAGAGTTGCCTATCCTGGTTATAGCGGGTTTAACCCCTCTTTAATGGGTGTCCGACTTGCTGTGCCTTCAGTAGCATGTAGGAGAGTCTGACCACGACAGGTAATAGAAAGGGACCACCGGACCATAGAACTCATCCCTGGGGCAACTTTATAAAACTAAGACCGCTTCTTTGGTTTGCAGGGCAACTGGCCCACTTTAAAACTTAACCCTAGAAATTGACTTTTATAAATAAATAAAATATGATGGAAAATGTAATTAAAAAAAAAAACAAAAAAAAACTTTGTCACTTTTACGTGAGGGTCTATTCAAAGAGAATCCCCCCCCCCCCCCCCCCCCCAATTTGGCTACATTGACCTGACGTTTGAAATTCCCACCTCAGTTTCTTCCCTCTTTATGAACTAGACCCTTTAAAAAAAAATTCTAGAACTACATCTCCCATGAATCTAACTGATCTGTAATATGGCTGTGGAATCAGGGGATATGCAGTTCCCAAACACCTGCAGTGCCAAGGTTAGCCAACACGGTTTTATCTCATCCCCTCTAACAGATTAGACCCACCAAGTGCACCATTTTCCTCTAATGCAATGGCCTGGCAAGGTTCCACGGAGCTTGGCCATGGGTTTGAGTCAGACGTCGATGAGGTCATGATGGCGCCATACGCGTCCTCACGGGCAGCTGTAAATGTGTCCAACTGAATTCGTTCTAGCTTAGCCGGTTTCCATTAACAGAGGTATGCATTTTGTGATCTGAATTAAGAAGCTTTTATATAAATTAAGAAGGGAAAAAAAATTACGCACATGACAGAATAAAAAACAAAAAACAACTTTATTGCTTACTGAATATTGCGCATGAACAAGTGTCTAGTTCAGTGATTAATACTTCCATTGTAATAATTTCTTCCAAAAAAATACTACTTTACACTGATCTGAAGCTTTGTAGCCACACTGTACAGGAAAAAGGAAAAAAAAAATATTTTAACCCTTAGTATGAAAAAAAATATATAAAAAACAAAACAAAACAAAAAAACTCTTCCACCAGTATTATATATATATATATATAGAGATATAAAAAGCTACATTACAAATGAAATCCATGCCAGTCCCATGGAAAGCCGTCACGCTGTAGATACGTTGTTTGTCAATAAGGCTATTTTCTGTAACATTTCAGAGTGGGCTGCATAAACTAAGAGTCTGTCCCACCCTTAGAGGGGTTTATTCCTGTGACTCCTTCCCAGCCAATCGGTAAACTTCTGTAGGTCCGTCTACATTGGTGATCGTGGTGGTTAATTGGAGTTCCTCCACGCTGTTCATTCCGGCACTCCCTAAAAAAAAATGGGAAAAAATAAATAAATAAAACAAAACAAGCAGATCCGGTTATAAAGAACTACGGACACAGCCAATCACTGGATGTGTGACAGCCAATCACAGGGTGTGTGACATCCAACGTTGGACTTGTAGGAGGAAGTGGATGAGACACTGCTATAGGTCGGGGTTTTTTTATTATTACTTTCACAGGATGTGAAGTTATAAACAGCATAGCTGGCAGAGCCGCATGAGATATAAACAGTCTGTCTACTAAGTGACCTTGTTTTACATTTGAGGTCCCTTGGTTATTCCCAGGCATACGGACATCCTCTCAGGCCGCCTCAAACTGCCTGCGCGTGTTTTAACAGTGATGGGGGTCAGGCTCCTGAAACCAAGCAGTCTGAGGAGACGTCTGGGGAGCTGCTGCCACTAGATTGTACAAATGGCAAGTCCTGTGGGCACCATCTGGTGCAATGTGGGTGCTGTGGCAAGTCCAATCATTGCAGCGTGGCAAGTTCTGCTGGTTCAACGCGAGAGCCATGACAAGTGTCACTGACGCAGTCGACTGCGATGTGGGTGCTGTGGCAAGTCCTGTGGGTGCAATCATCTGCAATGTGGGTACTATGGCAAGCTATGTGGGTGCTGTGGCAAGTTCTACGAGTGCAATATGAGCACGGTGGAAAGATCTATTGTTACAATATGGGTACTGTGGCAGTGGCAAACCTATGGGTACAATCTATCCAGCAGTGTGAGTGCTGCAGCAAGTTATGTCAGTGCTAAAAAATGGCAGAAGTGCCGGTGTAAAATGGGGCAGAGGAAATAAGATTAAAAAATACATTTTTTTCCCATAACATTTTTATTAAAATGAAAAATAAAAATAAAGTTTACAAGTGAAGCAATGGCTTTTAGAAAAAACCTTTTCCTACATTGTCTCCCTATATTGGGAAAGGCTTTGCTTTTTTTTTTTTTTTTTGGTTAATTACTTCATGCTATATTACATCATCCAAGGTCAGCTCATCCTATATTATTTCAGGATGAGATCCCTGGCTTGTCATTGGGGCTGTATAACAGAAGTGTCCTGCATGACGGCAGACTGAAAGAACTCAGTATATGAACCAACATTATCTCCTGTCTCACCCCCTGCCTGGTCTTCTCCGTAGTGCTTGTGCGATGGCGCGTACAGGAACATGAGGGCAAAAACGTACAGGTTCCACATGCCGTAGACGCCGGTGAAAAAGGCGCTGTTTAGTTCGATTGTAACTTCCCCCCATTTCCAGTTCCCTTCCGAGATCTGGAAAAAGATACAAGGCCCGCTGGTTGGATTAATCATAAAAACAATGGATCTGGCTGCAAAGATGTACAAATCCTTACTAACTGATCAGAGACATTCTATATATAGCTGCAATTTAAAAAAAAAAAAAAAGGTATAAATCATAGCCTTCCTCAGGAGAACCCAACAGATGTTCTCATACGGTCAGTACTGTGGCCGGCACAGAAGAGGAAGAAGAAGTAGTGTTTATTTAGATACTAGTCCACTTCTGGGAATAAAAGGTGTGTTTTGGACCCTAGCTTTCTTTTTGATTCATGATGGGGGCAGACATTATTTCCAGAGAGAAATTGTTAAATAAGGCACAAACGAAAGCCTAACATCTATATCACCTAACAAGTGACCACTAGCTGTGGCCAGAGGGAGCACCCAATCCTCAGCAAACCAAGATAAAACTCTCAAAGTATTCTCTCATTTCAGGCTTTATTCTACCCATCAATACCACGCACCCTGCTCATTCCTGCTCTCCTTCCCTTCCTATAATACCATGCACCCTGCTCATTCCTGCTCTCCTTCCCTTCCTATAATACCACGCACCCTGCTCATTCCTGCTCTCCTTCCCTTCCTATAATACCACGCACCCTGCTCATTCCTGCTCTCCTTCCCTTCCTATAATATCATCACCCTGCTCATTCCTGCTCTCCTTCCCTTTCTATAATATCATCACCCTGCTCATTCCTGCTCTCCTTCCCTTCCTATAATATCCTCACCCTGCTCATTCCTGCTCTCCTTCCCTTCCTATAATATCATCACCCTGCTCATTCCCGCTCTCCTTCCCTTCCTATAATATCATCACCCTGCTCATTCCTGCTCTCCTTCCCTTCCTATAATATCCTCACCCTGCTCATTCCTGCTCTCCTTCCCTTCCTATAATATCATCACCCTGCTCATTCATGCTCTCCTTCCCTTTCTATAATATCATCACCCTGCTCATTCCTGCTCTCCTTCCCTTCCTATAATATCCTCACCCTGCTCATTCCTGCTCTCCTTCCCTTCCTATATCACCCTGCTCATTCCCGCTCTCCTTCCCTTCCTATAATATCATCACCCTGCTCATTCCTGCTCTCCTTCCCTTCCTATAATATCCTCACCCTGCTCATTCCTGCTCTCCTTCCCTTCCTATAATATCATCACCCTGCTCATTCCCGCTCTCCTTCCCTTCCTATAATATCATCACCCTGCTCATTCCTGCTCTCCTTCCCTTCCTATAATATCCTCACCCTGCTCATTCCTACTCTCCTTCCCTTCTTATAATATCCTCACCCTGCTCATTCCTGCACTCCTTCCCTTCCTATAATACCACGCACCCTGCTCATTCCTGCTCTCTCTCCCTTCCTATAATATCATCACCCTGCTCATTCCTGCTCTCTCTCCCTTCCTATAATATCACCCTGCTCATTCCTGCTCTCCTTCCCTTCCTATAATATCATCACCTGCTCATTCCTGCTCTCCTTCCCTTCCTATAATACCATGCACCCTGCTCATTCCTGCTCTCCTTCCCTTCCTATAATATCATCACCCTGCTCATTCCTGCTCTCCTTCCCTTCCTATAATATCATCACCCTGCTCATTCCTGCTCTCCTTCCCTTCCTATAATATCATCACCCTGCTCATTCCTGCTCTCCTTCCCTTCCTATAATACCATGCACCCTGCTCATTCCCGCTCTCCTTCCCTTCCTATAATATCATCACCCTGCTCATTCCTGCTCTCCTTCCCTTCCTATAATATCATCACCCTGCTCGTTCCTGCTCTCCTTCCCTTCCTATAATATCATAACCCTGCTCATTCCTGCTCTCCTTCCCTTCCTATAATATCATCACCCTGCTCATTCCTGCCCTCCTTCCCTTCTTATAATAACATCACCCCGCTCATTCCTGCTCTCCTTCCCTTCCTATAATATCATCACCCTGCTCATTCCTGCTCTTCTTCCCTTCTTATAATAACATCACCCCGCTCATTCCTGCCCCCTCCGCAATTGATGGTGATACTGTCCTGGCCCATGCTAAGAACCATCTTAGAGACCCCCTTTGGTCCACCAAAACTGTCCTAGGGCTAAAAAAAAAAAAAAATACATTTTTGGTTGCCCCCAATTTACCCCCATATTGGCACTAAACACATCACAGACTTTTAAGATCGGCACATAGAGAGAGTCGGATTTTTAGTGGCCACCTGCGTAGTGATGAAAAAGATGACCGTCAGGGCTGCACACGCCAGAGTTATAATCATCAAAAACTTGAACCGAAAGATCAGTCCCTAGGGAGAGAAGAAAAAAAAACCACCCAAAATAACAAGCAAGTTACTCACTTATTTTACCCAACGCTCATTATTATATGCACACATTAAGACACCCATTATATGAGGTTGGCAATAGCTTAGGATAAAAAAGGGATTTGTTGCTTACAAAAAAAACTTACAAGCTTTGACGCACAAATGCATTTATTTTATAGAAGGAGCAGAGCAAGCAACCAAGAGAGAAAGCTAAAAATCTCTGGGGTCCAGGGGACACATGTATAAATCTGCTTTTTTTATATTTATTACTTCTGATCATGCACTAGTGTTCTATTATATTTTACTCTC
Source organism: Pelodytes ibericus (assembly GCA_036172795.1). Taxonomy (NCBI): domain Eukaryota; kingdom Metazoa; phylum Chordata; class Amphibia; order Anura; family Pelodytidae; genus Pelodytes; species Pelodytes ibericus. The sequence goes on from CM069865.1 coordinate 8,509,158, forward strand.
AGACAGAGCTATAGCTTACCCCTTTTTTCTTTGTCTATGGTCAAGTGATCATGTAGTAGCCATCCTACAAAATCTATAAATACGTCATACTGTAATAATTAAATTAAGCCAGCATCGGCAGTGATCTTGGTTTCCTTGCTGTACTGTATTGTGGTTATTAAAAAGAGCTTACTGTACTTCCACCTCCAGCCAGCAGGTGTCGATAAACGATTTAAACAGTGTCGATAGTTCTAAAAGCACGTTTTTGATGTAGAATTACTTTTAAACGTTATCCAAAAAACACGCGTTATGTTTAGTAAGGTGATTTGCTCTACAGCGAAGTATACAAAAATGGCACTGTAGAGTTTAAGAAAAAAGGGGAGATGGAAAATAAGAACGGCTAAGTAAAGGGTTCATTGCGTTTACCTGATAGTGCAGACGCCGCGCTTTGCTCAACGCTGGTAACGAGGACTGTTTTCCACTTATATTCCGGAACACCTGGTAGACCATAAAACAAAGGAACAAGAAATAGAGACAGGCGCAGATCCCGGCCACGATAATAAACGCCATCTGACATTTCCGTTAAGGAATGTGCAG